>VZTX01020270.1:88582-139353 GCA_013400915.1 Pardalotus punctatus
ATCTCCTTTTTTTTTTTCCTTAACCCCCCCCCCCCCCCTTACTCCCTGCTCTGGTCCCTCCCTCCTGTTTGGACTGGACATGAAGTCTATAAACATGTGAGTTCCCATACTATGTACATAACAATTCAAATATCAAACAGAAAAATTGTGTCTTAGGCTCTCACTCTGGCCTCATGCTAGACCTTGGTTGCAAAATAAACCTCCAGATAAAGGATATTTTTCATCTGAATCATGAAACAGATGTGCAAATGAAGGCTGGGGTGTTGAGGTATGGGGATAGAGTGAAGGCTGGAACTGAGACTGGGCTGGGACACTACCACGAAAGCCTGCCTCTCTTAGGAATATTGTCTCTGGTTGTTCTCCCAGTCTCAACTCTTCTGTACTCAGCCTGTCTCACACATTAGATGTTTTATCTCTCAGTTTTTAGTTAATTCAGTACTGAGTAAATTGTCTCAGAGAGATAACTGGTGAAAGAAGAGTAGCTTTCAGGGTGAACTCCTATGCAACTAATACAAGTGTTTGACATTGTCCTAGTTACAAGAGTATTGTACCCTGTATATGTAATTTCTGAGGAACTGTTAATGATGGATCATTTGCAGCAGCTGCCTAGTGCACACCCAACACCGCAGGCTACAAACTGAGTGTTAACTGAGATAAGGAAAAACAGGAAAACACTTTGAGGCAGGGAAGTGTTTATTTTTCTTCACACAAATGACTCAGCTGTGGTAACTCACTTCTGGGGAAGCACTGGCACATTCACACCCAGCCTGAGGGGTCATCTCTGCTAATGGGCCATAAAGAACTCAATGGCAGGAGTAGAATAGACAACTGCAAACCTTAGACCATCAAAGACTCCCAAAATATCCCAGGACCCACAGTCTTACATCATCCATTGTGAAACTTCCTGCCCTTGGGGATGTACTGAGCATTTCCACCTGAACCTGAGCATATATAATTGTTGGTCTTGGGGACTTCTGGCACCACTTGGTGCATCCAGAGGAGGACCAGAACTTCAACAGAACTGTGACCACTGTTTTTGACAAGACTGCTACCATTACTTCATCAGGACTGCAACCACCACTTCGCAGGACTGCAACCATCACTCTGACCAAGAGGGTGTCAAGTTATGTTCCACCTTTGTGGGTTAAAACCAGTTTTCTCTGTATTGTTGTATTTATTGTAGTCTCTTTAGTAAATTGTAAGTGTGATCTGTAAACTCTCTTGAGATAATTGAGAATGGTTCATTTCTCCCACAGGTTTCCTTTTACACCAGCACAACATTAAACTGTTCTAGAGTAAATAAATAATATGAACAGCTCTGAAGAGGATTGACAGTCTAAGCAAAACAGTTTTAAGCCAGCAAGTCACAGTTGGAAACCCTGAGAAATAAATGAGAGGAATTACAAGAATTATTTCTTGCCACACACTTGCTATGAGTTCAGTTACAGCCTGTTTCATATTATTTGGGACAGCTGTTTTCACTGTAGTGTTTGGCTTGAAGTGCTTAGTTGATTTTGTCAACAGGTTTTGTTAAGGGTGGAATTCATCTTGCCTAATTGTATTCATCTACCAACGGAGAGTTAGTGGAAGGTGACTCTTCTGCAAGTGACTGTAGACTGAGCTTAAGGAGAAAACCTTGGAGAAGAGAGTAAATGTATTTAGGTGGCTAGTGTTAAGTGATCACAGAATCACAGAAATAATTAGGTTGGAAAAGACATCTGAGATTATTGAGTCTACTTGACATGGTGGTGTTCAGCCATCGGTTGGACTCAGCGATGATTCCATCACTCTCTGGGGAGTCATTCCATTATACCCTTTCCGTGAAGAATTTCTTCCTAATTTCCAACTTGCACCTCTCCTTAAGGAGCTTAAGACTGCAGCTTAAGACTGTGTCCTCTTGTCCTGTGGCTGGTTGCCTGGGAGAAGAGACTGACCCCACCTGGATATAACCTCCTTTCAAGGCAGTTGTAGAGAATGATAAGGTCACTCCTGAACCTCTTCTACTCCAAACTAAACAACCCCAGTTTCCTCAGCTGCTCTTCATAGGACTTGTGCTCCAGATCCTTTACCAGCTTCATTGGCCTTCTTTGGACCCTCTCCAGCACCTAAGTGTCCTTCCTAAACTGAGGGGCCTAGAGCTGGACACAGGATTCAAGGTACAGCCTCACCAGTGCCAAGTATAGGGGAAGAATCACTTCCCTAGTTGTGTAAACCACACTACTCCTGATACAGGATAGATCGCCATTGGCCTTCTTTGTCATCTGGGCATCCTACTGGCTCATGTTCAGCCTGCTGTTGGCCAGCAACCCCAGGTTTGCTCCCACTGGGCTGCTTTTCAGCCACTCTGCCACTAGCTGCACGGTTATTGTGACCAAAATGTAGGATCTGACACTTGGTCTTGTTGAACTTTTATGTTGTTGGTCTCAGCTCATCTATGCAGCCTGTCCAGGTCCCTCTGCAGAGCCTTCTTACCTCCCAGCAGATAGACATTCTGACCCAGCTTGGTGTCATCTGTGAATTTGCTAAAGGTAGACTCAATTCCCTCATCCAGATCATTGATAAAGATATTAAACAGGACTGGGCTCAGCTCTTATCTCTGGGGGACACCACTAGTGACAAGATGCCAACTGGATGCGCCATCACTGATCACTACTCTCTGGGTCCAGCCGTTCAGAAAGTTCTTAACCCAGTGAAGGGTGCCCCTGTCCAAGACATGGGCTGCCAGCTTTTCCAGGATTATTTTATAGAAGATGGTATCAGAGGCTTTGCTGAAGCCCCGGTTGACAACATCCACAGCCTTCACGTCCTCTACCAGGAAGGTCATCTGGTCATAAAAGGAGATCAGGTTGGCCAGGCAGGACTTTCCCTTACTGGCTGGGTCTGATTCCCAGTCTGTCTTGTATGTGCCATGTGATCACACTCAAGATAATCTGTTCATAATGTTGCTGGGCACTGAGGTCAGGCTGACAGGCCTGTATTTTCCTAGATCCTCCGTTTGGCCTTTCTTGGGAATGTGTGTCACACTGGCCAGCTTCCAGTCATCTGAGATCTCCCAGGTTAGCCAGGATTGATGATAAATAATGAAGAGTGGCTAAGTGATCTCTTCTGCCAGCTCCCTCATCACTTAGGATGGGTCCCATCTGGTCCTATAGACTTGTGAGCATTGAAGTGGCTCAGTAGGTCACTACCTGCTTCCTCCTTGAATACATGGGATCTATTTTGTTCCCTCTCTGGGTCTACCAGCTTCAGAGGCCATTTGTCTTGAGGATAACCAGTCTTACTGTTGAAGACTGAGGCAAAGAATGTGCCAAGTACCTTATCCTTTTCCTCATCTTTGGTGACAACATTCCCCTCTGCATACAATAAAGAATGGAGGTTTTTCTTGCTCCTCCTTTTGCTATTAATATATCTACAAAAACACTTTTTATTATCCTTTGCAGAAGTGGCCAGATAAAGCTCTAATTGAGTAATTCTCTTCTTGCATGTCCTAACGAAGTCCTTAAACACTTCCTGAGCTACCTGTCCCTTTTTCCAAAGATGAGACACTCTCTTTTTTACCCTGAGTACCTATAAAAGCTCCCTGCTCAACCAGGCCAGTCTTATTTCCTGCTGACTCACCTTTTGGCACCTAGGGAAGGCCTACTCTTGCACCTTGAAGATTTCTTTCTTAAAGTATGTTCAGCCTTCCTGGGCCACCTTGTTTTTAACAGCTGCTTCGCAGACAACTTTCCAAATCAGTGTCCTGAATAGGCCAAAGTCCATCCTCTGGAAGTTCAGGTTTTGTTGATGCCCCTCCTTACATCACCAAGTATTGAAAACTCTGCCTTTCATGGTCTCTGTGCCCAAGACAACCTTTGAACGCATCTCCTACCAGCCCTTGTCTGTTTGTAAACAGCAGGTCTAGTGGGGTCCCACCTCTGGTAGGCTCACTTAGCTGTGACAATAATTTGCCTTCCACACACTGGCAAGTAGTGAAGAAGTGATATACTTTTGTGAGTACCGTACTATAAGATAATGAATACAAACAGAAAGAGTGCATGGCAGGGTAATTCCGTATTCCATATATGAGACACTGATTCTCCACTGTATTGAGAAATCAAGTCTCCTATAGCCTTTGGCTTGACCAATTGGGACTTTCAGCTCTGGTCCATTATAATTTTTGCCACAGTTTATCTACTTTGATGTTATTTAATTGTGGTTACTCCTGTGCTATTACAAAAGTGAATAGATATTGCAGTGTGCAGGACTGTTCATTGTCTGCTTTTAGCAGGATAGAATGGATGTGTGATGTATTGCATTTTAATAGATCTTCCTCCAAAAGTTAACAAATCAAGGAGAGAAGATGGATTAGCCATGCTCTTTAGAATTACCATCCCTGTTTTGCCTCTATATGTTCACAGTACAGGAGATTTAAAGAATTTTTGAGCTTCAAGTGTGTACCATTCAAGGATAACACAGAGCTTTACCTGCTCCTGAATTCTTGCCAATGTCATTATTAATACCTTGGCCTTTGCAGTAAGTCTATGACATGGGTGCTTGCATGTTTATAATTTTTCAGTGCTCTGCCATGATTCAGAACAATCTCGCAGCAGCTGAAACAAGGAAAAATGTTGTTTTCAAACTTTGCCTCCTACTTCAGCTGCAGCCTGTTTCTAGTTTATTACTTCTGACTACATTAGAGTACATGAATAAGTCTCTTAATATAATCATATTGGTTTAATTGGACCTTCTGTCAGGGGTTAAAAATCTTTTTTGGGACAGCCCTGTGAAGGGAAAGAGGGAAGGTATGTTGGAGGATACTGGCTGGGTGGTTAAGTTACTCAGCTGACATACAAGAAATCCATGTTCAAGTATCTTCTAGGTTGCCATTTTGCTACTGAGATTTTCTAGTTCTGGTTAAAAAAATGGTTACATCAGGTATGTATCAGTCTGAAATACACACCATAAATATTTTTCGGGTGTGCACAGTGTAATTTCTTCTAGAGTTCAATGCCCATAGCTGGTATATAACAGAAGCGATAAGCATAAAAACCACCTAGACATCCCTTTGTGCTGGCAGAAATAATGGAGTCAATTTTGTGAGGACTTACTCAAATCACTAGCTAGCAAATTAATAGAAACATAGAATGGCTTGGGTTTGAAGGGATGTTAAAGATCATCTGCCCCTCTGTCACAGCTGTGGATGCCTTCCACTAGAACAGGTTGTTCAAAGCCCCATTCAACTTGGCCTTGAACACTTCCATGGAGGAGAATCCACAGCTTCTTTGGGCAACTTGTTCCAGCATCTCACCACTCTTACACTAAAGACTTTCCTCCTAACATCTAATCTCCCCTCTTTTAGTTTAAAACTGTTCTCCTTTGTCCTATCGCTATCAAGGATACACAGAAGCAGTGCCTGGCCAGGCTTTTCCTGCACACTGATATGGATAAATAGGGTAAAATATTCTGTTTTGATTGGCATTAGAGCTGCATATATCTTGCAAGAGGATATATCTTGCAAGTAGTTCATATGTTAAAGAACTCTTAATTTGTGCCTTGCTTTTTCTCCCTTTTTGCATGGGGATGTTTATTGCAAACAGGATTTGAGGAAGGACAAGTTTTGCTTAATGTGCAAAGATAGTTGGAAAGCAAATGGATGATGGGACAATATTTAAAAGATTGAAATAATGAGCCTCCTGTCCTGTGAATATAGCATTTTGTGGTAACTCTGTAAATATAAAAAGTAGAGCAGCTGGAAGAGGATTCTTGGTGGGAAAAAAAAACTAACCAGAGAAAGTTTTATTTCAAGATGAGAGAAATCAGAGTAAAGGTTTCTGTGCCTGAAAGTCCTATAAAAAAGCCATGTTAGTACAGAAACAAATCAGAAACAGCAAGATTATATTGAATTTTATTTCTTTTATTAAAATTTATTGAATTTTACATGAAGGCATACAGAATTGCAGTGTGAGATTGAAATCACAGAGTTTGTTAAAATGTTTTACAGTGATGATGGAGTATATTTCTTTTATTAAAAAAAAACAAAAAACTGTCAGATTAGGACTAATTTTTTAAAAATTTTGTTTCCTTTTCAATATATGGAATGATTAGAGAAAATGAGCTCCACTTCAGTAACTGTGCATGTAATAACTTGTATCCAGAGATGAATTTGATTTAGCTGAGTAATTTTTAAAGAACATGTGAGTGAATTCCAAGGGGAAATGTATTTCTCCAGACTGATCTAAAAAATGTGTTCTTTTTTTTTCAGTTGGAGAAAGGGGAAATAATTGATGAGAAAAAAACGTTGGCACCTTGTTGAAAATCACAAATGATCCTACATTATTTTGATTTAATTTTAGTGTGTGAAAACATTTTCATTAAAATTCTTTTGAAAGAAAGAAGCTGTCTCAGAGTTGAGTATCTCATGTATCTCATTATCCAGTGCTGGTTGGTAGAAGGATGACATTAAAAGAGAGTAAACTGAGACAAGGGAAGAAGAGGTTTTAGGCAAGATGAAAAGAAAAATTGATGTTTTTGAATGTTTAACTCATTTTTCTGATGGGTAGTAGATTTCTGGATGTTTTAGATGAATTCAATCATTTGGGTTTGATTGGATTGTATTACAAAGTGCTTGGAAATTTCAAAGCTGGTAACTCCAGAAAATGACCATGGAAATATTTTTTTATGTTTCTACTATGCTGTGGCTTTGAATGAGGCTATGTTTGTCTCATTCAGGCTCTCTGCCACCTTAATATTTGTGTATTCCTATCTGTGTATAGAGGGGCTTCATGCAGAGGGGAGCATTTTGCATCCACAGCAGAATGGCAGAACCTGGCCCGTGCCTTTTACATGCTTCAGTTTCTGTTTAGGGTTTTAATGTGAGATTTTGTTAGGCACTCATTGCCTCCAATCAAAATTATGTCACAGCATGGTCTTTGGGAAGAGAAGGAGAATTGTTACTTGACCTATTTTTGGGATGAACTCTCATTAGATGCTTGTAATCAGATTGCATAAATTTTGAAAGAAGGATTATGAGGAAGATTTTTGCACAGTGAATGGTTGATAGGTATGCAGATATTCTAGCAGTTTGCTGCTTTGGAATGTATCAAGTGAAATATTTACCTGACTAACAGTCTCAGTGTTTTGGAGAGAAGTCACTGCTAAAATAGAAGTCAAGTATTTTAGTGATATTTTATTGTACTGGTCTAGAAAAAATACCATATGCAATACAATATTAACGGGCCATGCACTAAGAGGTAGAGTCTGGAGGGAGAGGCAGTATATTTTAATGGACAAAAAGGTGATACAAAATTAAGAAGCCTTTGGACAAACAAGTCTGCTGTCAGGTACATTTCTCTATTCTTACCTCTTCTTCCATCAATTATATCAGAAAAAATATTATTTCCACAATCCAGAATACTCAGGTAGCAAAGGAGTACACCACTTCTTTTTGTCATGGAAATAGTTACTAGGTAGAGTAGCAGGGCTTGGAGCTGCTGATTAATCTCTTCAGCTCACATTCTTAATGTTACAAATGTCAATCTGTGACCTACTTGAGTCTGTCATGTCCTTTTGTGCTCATGTTTCTAAGATCAAGTAGACATACAGTGTCTGATAAAAGTGACCTTTGAAAACATTTCAGCCCTCTCTGAGTGACATGGGTTCTTTATCTCAGGACTGTTTTTTCCATGATTGCCCATGTACTGTCGGGAACCCCTCCAAATTAAGCTGTCTAGGGGAATATCTGTGCATGTTTGAAAGGACTGAAGAGAGGGCTGGGATCCAAGAAAACTAATCTGTCACCTATGAACTGAAATCCTTCTACTGTTCTTGTGTTCTCAAAATTGGAGAAGGATTGTTGCTAGGTAATCTCAGTGTTTGCTTGTAGAGAATGATCTGTTGGAAGCCATGTAGTGCATAAATATGTATGTGCTCTGTTTACTCATCCACTCAATAGGAACTTGTCTGCTAAGTTTGGGGTTTTTTTTCTCAAACCCTGAAATTTTAAAAAAAGTTGACTTTTAAATGTTTCAAAAGTTTAAAATATAAGTTTTCATATATGTATTAGACAAGATGAAATTTTTTTAAACTTTCACGCATTTTGTGGGCAGAAATTAAGAGCATGTTGAGGAGAGAAAGGGAAAAACAAATAAATAAGTTTTCCAATCAAGTCAGTTTTACAAAATATGCATGTGACTCATTTTAGGATTGCCTGAAGCCCCTATGCACAACACCCCATTTGTGTTCTGTTGTGCTAGAGATGTATAAAAATTACCTTCTAA
This sequence comes from Pardalotus punctatus, assembly GCA_013400915.1. Taxonomy (NCBI): domain Eukaryota; kingdom Metazoa; phylum Chordata; class Aves; order Passeriformes; family Pardalotidae; genus Pardalotus; species Pardalotus punctatus. The sequence continues at coordinate 96,841 of VZTX01020270.1, forward strand.
AGCCTGTCCAGCTTGTCTAGCACTATCACAGATGGACAAAACACTAAAACAGCTGGGTCAGGACAAGGTCCAAGGCTGGGGAAAGCATAATAGAAATGGCTGCATGTATACAGTTTTCAGGCCACTTAGTGAACCCTAACCCTAACCCCTAAACCCTAACCCGAATCCTAAGCCTAAGCCTAAACCTAAGCCTAACCCTAACCCTTACTGAGCTCACTGTGTACCCACTCAGGTACACTGATGTTGCCATTTCATGTTAATGCTCAGTGAGGTGAAATTTGGAGACATACCATACCTCATTCTTGTTCAGAGTTTTGCAGCTTAACTGTAGATAATATCTGTAGGCATTATAACAGTGGTATATGACATTAATATCCATTAGGAGAGTTTTATACATGTGGACATATCCCACTGACTACCATTGAAAAGAGATTTTGGATAGATTCAGACATTGACCTATGCTAGGATAGAAGTTTTGTTTTAATTGGTGACAGCTGGAGAAAGGCACTTCTGGTGAAATGGAAAAACAGTGTGAGTGAGGACTTCTTTTATACCAACAAGTATAGTTGTAAAGGGAGTTGTAAAGGGAAATTTCATATCTTCTTATGCAACAGAATAATTATTACATGCTTAAGATCAGTTAGGAGATAAAAGGTGATGCTTAGAATAGATATGAAAAGAGCCAACACTGTTCGGTAATTAGAATCCCTGTGAATTAATATCACACAGATCCACATGACATTTTTTTCATATTTGTAGGGAATCTTTTAGTGCTGCTATCTTGCATATGGCTTTTCGTCTTTTTAGATGATTGACCAAGCAAGCATTGAACATGGAATTTCTATGTTGCAGAGGTTAACTGCTCCACTTAAAAAAAAAAAAAAAGCTTTTTTTACTATTCATGAAGAATTTTATTTGAAAGAGAGTAATAAAAAGGCAGAGCTTGCATTTTAAAATAATTCTCTTCCCCTCAATGGGCAATGTTTAAGCTATTGCCTATAGCTGATATAGAGAAGTGCAAGGACAGATCAAAGATACTGATGACATCATAGCCATAGTTTTATATACCTCATGTGAAGCTTCCACAATTTAAGAATTACTTCTAAATTATCTAAAAGGTCGTTAATAAACATGTCTTTTAATCCTACAACATCTGTTGCAATTTCAGTCTTCTACATTTAGTATCCTTGGTTATTAATAGTAGGGTAAGGGTAGGGATAACTGAGTTTTGTACATTTATCTATTTGTCAATTTAAAAATTGACATTTTGGGCTCATTATATTTTAACAAAAAGTGTCAGTTTGCTGTGGAAATTAAGAAACAAACTATCCAAACCAAACAAGCATAAAACATCAAAAGAAACGATTTAGAAGAAATGTCCTTTTGAGTTGATAGCCAAATTATTCCAGGTTTGAATCAGCTTTCAGTATTACTAGGGTTGCTCTTTGTTGTTTTCAACTTAACAGTGCCTGGGGGTCCCAATTAAAATTGGGGATGTGCAGTGCCAAAACTGTGACAATGTCTACCAATGTTCCTTTCCTGATGATTTTACAATGCAGACTCTTCCCACAAAACCAGGTTTCCAGCTTTCCTCCTCTCTTCTTTTACAGCATTATTAAAAATCCAGGCTTTTAAAAGCCTGTATGCCATAAATGTCGAACATACTTCTCCTAAGCAGAGCTTAAGAACAAATACAAATGAACAAACTTTAAAAACTTTTATATGGAGAACACTGAATTTCTGGAAATCCCTTCTACTTCTGCTTCTACTTCTACATTACTCTTATTTCTTATATGAAGATAGAGACTTCCACAAGTCTTACTTGATAATCAATCCAGCTATGATAAAGTTGCAGTGCCATCAATTCATTGCATTATCAAAAGGTCAGTTGCTTAATGCACTTGAATTGGAACTTGCTATAGGCATAGATAAGAAGCAACTAATTCTGTGATAAATGGCAATTACTGTTAAAAATTGAATAGACAGAGCTAGAAAGGTATTGGCATTTGCTAATTGCTTTAAGTGCAGAACTGTTTAATGAAAAAACTTTGAGAGGGTAAAAATAATTGACTTTGCTTTGCATAGCATTTTCTTATCCTTGCTATAAATCTTTGCCAATATCAGCTTCACAGGACAGAAAGCTCACAGGCTCCTCTAAACTAATTTTTGAAAATACCAAACTTTGAAATTCTAAAATGAGGCTTGCATGAAATGATGTTAAATAAGCTTCTTAATTTTTGATATTACTGCAACATACCTTGTCTCTACTCACTCTCTTTAGGGATCATGTACAAAGAAAGCATATTTGCAAGATGCTTTGTAAAATAAAGTTTATTTTCAGAGTTTTCTTCACAGATAAATAAAATATGTCATTTTGTGTGTGTGTATGTAGAGCGGTCAGTTGAATAAGGTATAGTGCTAAGAGCCACATCATCTAGGTTTCACTGCTCTATCCTCAAATCTGTTCTTGATTCATGGCAAAACCCTAAAGATAATATTAACAGAACCCTAATATTTGTGACCTAAACATTAATGCATATAAATTAACTTCCTTTGATTATTAACTTTTACTGTTTTGAGCGATAGAGTATAAACTGATCTGTGCACTGTGCATTAAGGTCCTACAACTGAAAAACATTGATGGCAGTACCTTTCACCTAGAAGCTTTAAAGATCACCAAATACTCCATGTGTCTGAGCCCCAGTATTTGTTTTATGGGACACTGATGGTAGAGTGTCATTGTGAAGTCAGGAAGACTGCTGTATGGAAGAGACATATGCCTTTATCTCATTCATATTATGAGATAAGAGACTCAAGAATGCACAAGTCCTGGTCGGCACTGGTAGTCAGCTAGTCTAATTATTAAGCACGCGCCGTCAGACCAATTTTGTGGAGTTCATAGGAACCACCGTAAAAACAGAGGAGAACTTATTTTTATGAACTGACCAGCTCATACTGTCCACTCTGAATTTGCATTACAACCTGTGAAAGCAGCTGAGTCCTGGACTTCCATGCAAGGGACATTCTGGTGTTACCTAGATGGTATTTCCTATGGTGTACATCAATCTGGCAGCATATGAGAATTTGTAGCTCTTCTAGTCTGAGTTTCTCCTTCTCAGTAGACCCACATAATCTGCTTTATTTCTCTACATTCTGCTCTTGACTTTTGGAGCATGGACTGTTGTGATCATTAGCAAAACCAAGACCAGCACAAAGGTACTGGAGCAGATCAGTAGTAGCATCCCCATTCATTTCACTCCTTCAAATATTACCTGTCACATCCACCACAAGAAAAGCATATTTTCAGCCATAGAAATATTGCTGTAACTTTTCAGTCACCTAGTTTAACTTAATTTATAAATAGTGTTTGGTATGCCTACATGTATATGTAGGTAATTTTCTCCTTTCTGATATTGGTGAATCCTGTAAGATTTGTAGTGTAATGTATAGCGGCAGCTTAGAGCTCTTCTTATTAATAACTGCAGATGAAGAGTTTAATCTAACTTGTTAAATTAATCTAATTTAATTTGTTCAGAGACGTGGGTTATGTGAAATCATTCCTCAAGTGTATATGTGTAACTCTTTGGAGGTAAGTGTTCATAAACAGACTAATAAATAGATTTGATAAAATTATTGATTATAAGAAACTCACACACCTTGCTGGAACTTGCAAAAGAATTGATTTGCTTTGTCTAAAAGCCCCAGCACCTATAGTGGTGTGGTTATGAGAGAAATATCTGAGAAAGACAAAGGTTTTAGCACCTACTTGAGGGAAAAAAAAACAAACCAAAAAGCTTAAAACCTAAAGCAAAAGACTGAAATATAATTCAGAGTTCTAATGTTAAAAAGCAATGGCTGGTGTCATAAAGCACACTCATGGTTTCTGAAAAGCAGAAAAGTAGAAAAGCTTCCAGACAGTTGGTCTCATTTGAATACTGGCTATGTAAGAGTGATTTTGGATGGACAGGGCTTTAGGCATGGTTAGCATGGAGGTCCATGACTGCAGTCTGTGTCAGAATGGGACAAGGGGAGGCTGTCTACTCCCTTGCATGTCACATTTCCATGGTAGGGTCTCTGAGTTGCTAGTCGATGTGACTGTTTTGTCTTAAAGGTGTGCTAGAGGGTCAGCTTTCTTCATCAATGCCCCTTTACCTCTCCTCTGTCTCTCAAGCTGCCTGGCTGGTGTTCTTGGTCTTCTCTGCACCTGTACAGAGAATTACATCCTCTCTGGAAAAAGGACAGGATTTCTCCCCTTCATCAGCTTTGGGAGCATGTGCAGAAGAATTCTTTAAGGATGCATTGTGAGCTTAGTGTCTGCTTGTTCCACTGCAAGCTTACAGGGGTGAAGAGACCAAGTATAAAAACTACACCTCATTTTTGTGTTTGATATGGGTGGCTGACAAATTCAAATTTCCACCTCCCTCCCACACACCCTGGCCAGCCGATTTGGAGGTGAACAGAAAGGAAAGATAGGAACACTTTTTAAGAGCACTGTGCAGAAGGAGTGACATAGTAACTTTGGCTGTGACCTTGTTGCTGCAGGCTGTTACACAGAGTACTTCTAGAATTAATCTGCTGCTCTGACTCAGCGGTGCGATGTTGCTGCTTTAATCAGTGGAGGAAATTTGCATTCACTTGCAAGCTGGTGTGTAGGCTTTTCCTTAATTCAATAATGTGTTTGGAAATGTTTATATTAGCTCATTCCCTAGTAGAAGAAGAAAGGTCAAGAATTTTCCCTGCTAGAACCACTCAGATACCCTAAATACATACGAGCTTAAAACTGTCAATTATGCCCAGTACTAGTGGCGGCATTTAGATTGGGGAATCAGTTCTGCGTTTAGCAGTTAAACTGCACTTAATCTGAATATCCATTGGTAGGACTGTGACAGGTGGGCATGGAGGTAAATCTGGATTCCCTTTACTTTAGTCCTGAAAGATTACTGAACAGTTCACTTGCATAACAATAGTATGCAGAACTTAATATGAATATAAGTAAACAATTCATGGTTTATAAAAAATGTAACAATAGCATATTTTCACATCAGCTGCATCTTCATTGCAGAATGGCAAGAAGCTAAATACGTAATAATTTTTCTTATGTCTATTTGGCAGAGTGGTTTGCCTGAGCAACGCCAAGAGAAAAATGGAATGGCACTTGGCATTCCCATGCAGTCATGATTTTAGGTATTTAGTCCTGAGATACAGCATACAGCACAGATCATGTCTTGAAGAAGAAGAATCAGGAATGAAAAAATGAATGGTTATTTTCTACGGTTTGTGAAGGTCTGTTAGGAAACATCAAAACAAGCTGTTCCATGTGAACTGAACCAGATTTAAGTTGGCAGAAACCAACTGACAACCCATAATTTACTCCGCTCCCTCATACATCCACACTTAGAAAAATGTTAATTAAAATATTTGAAGGTAGTTGTCAGAGCTGAGAGTAAGTAGTTTCAGTCAGTCAAAAAGAAATCAGTGTATTGTTCCAGATCCTTTGCTTCTATAAATCAACAACATATCTCAGTAAACTTCAGTGGAGTTTAGCTATTTTACATTGGCTGAGAATTCAGCTGCAGATGTTTTGCATTATACTAATCATGCATTAGGCACTGCCTTATTCCAGCTTTTTGATGGAAACAGGTTTTAGACTTTTCGTTTTGAGAGTGAAAAACGTTGTAGATAAAACTGCCACTGTAAATTCAGTCACTGACTGCTAGGAAAAGGGAGTTGGATGCTATCAGGAACAGCTGCATACCACCAGGAGTCTTGAAATACTGGAAGGAGTTGTTTCTCCCAGAGGAGTTTTTATTTAGTGGCTGAACTGTATGTTCTGACAAAGACACATGACGAACCCTCCTTGCCACATCTCTAACTCATGAACTAAGCCAGGATCCAGGCCTGAGCACTGCCTTTTTTTTCACCCAATAAATAATGATTCACATCTACTAGTTTTAATCAAGTAAATAAAAAATTTACTATTTATCTAGTTGAATAATAACAGTTTGACTGATTTACACAGGCTATGGTGGTAAACTTTTAAATTCATAGTTTCCTGTGTAGCTGCATAGCTCTTTTCTACCTTGTGCCATTAATTATTTATTTTATTCTAGTTATCCATTTCAGCTGGCAAATATTGAGTCATGGGGAGATGTTTCTGATTTTATTCATGGCTCTAAGAAAGATGTTAGTGTAATAATCTTCTGATATAACAAATATTTATCAAAGTCATATCACTATACCTTTTCAGATAAGGTAAAAGTCAAGCACGCTAGCTGACAGAAGTATTGCCTTTAAATTTCCCCTTTAACACACATAATCATTAAAATTCAGTGACCAAAAAAACCCATGAGAGCCATAAAATAATATCTAAAAATAAAGAAAAAGTATGAGTTCCAAAAATGTCTCTGTAGTTTCTTCTGCAAGGAAAGGTCTTCAGTTATGGGTATCAAAATTTTTGGCTATGCATATGCCAATAGTTGGATAGTGTAAAGTATGAATAGAGATGGCACTTCAGAGCTGGCACAGAGCAGGAGTGTTGTGCTGAGCATATATCACTGGAAAGGTTAGGACCACAGCCCACCATTCTCTCCTTGGCATCAGTCCTTTGTGCCCAGAATCTTCCCATTACGCCTGACCACAGCTCATCGTTCCGAGAGATGGGTGTAAACACATGCAGCTTGGAAACCTAGCTGGGCATCAGTAATGTTTGTTGAAGAATAGAGCTACTGAATAGTAGGTGGGTGAAAAACTGCTCTGTTGTGATGGTCTTTTTGTTGCCTGCAGTTTACCTAAAGGGTTGTTCTGTCTGTGTGTCTTCAACCCCTGTCTCTAGTATTCTGCAAAGCACTTGTGGTAGTTGGCTGTTGTTTGTCTGGCTTAACCACAGACAATAGAAGTAGTTACAGTTGGGGAAATAACTGCAGCCATGTTTATAATAAACAGTAGCACTGCATGTGTATTAGGTGCTTTCTACTGTGGATTCTGCCCTAGCGACCCAAGAGGGACAAGGCCCATCTAGGTTCAGAGTACTGGCAGGCTCATGTCACCTTAGGTACACAATTTTCCTTCCTTAATTTGATCCTCTGTCTTTCTCAGTCTCGCTTTCAGACAAGAATGCATATTCATTAGTCATGCAGTTAGTTAACAATACTGATAAGTTAAACAGCTTAACAGACAGTGCTTTCTGGAATTGTGAAAATAATGCTCCCTGGGAAAAAAAGGTAATAGTTCTGAACATGGGCTTAGTCCTGTATTATGAATAATCATGCAAAGCAATATAAGCTGTTATAAACTTGTTTTTCTGTCTATATTATATTGAGGAAAAAAAGGATATTGAAAAGCCTATGAATAACCTTAGCATATACTCTGCATTACACATCTAAATGTGTATTGTAGTGGGATTTAACCAATGTTTTTCCTCTTTTCTCAACTTCTGGAATGTGATGCAGCAAAAGAGAGAGATTTGTTCAAAATGTATTTGTAAACAGTACATAACAGTATATCCTGCAAATTAACATGCGTTTCCTTTGATGGGTTGTTTATATAATGCTTTGTCAACACCATATCTTCTATGCTTTATTCAGACTAGATGATTTTATGCTAGTCTCTTATCATATTTTGTTACAGTGAATGTTTCTCAAATTTATTTCTTATTTCCTGAGCAAAAAATATGCTCTTGGATGATTCACTACAGCTTGTAACACCAATAGATCAAAAATACTTTTGCTGAGTTAGATTTATTACATTTTATGAACCCTCTTTTCTCACAAAAATACTGTTATGATTACAGATCTGTTTCTTCACCTTTACAGGTTGTGTTGCTGTTGCTGTTACTGACCTCTTCTTTAACCAAATAGTTCACAGAGTCTGTGAAAGATTAAAGAGTTCCTTCTGAATAAATATTGTGCAGTTGTGGACATTTCATGCTCAGAAGAGTCCTAAGGCTTGCTATTTAGACAAATGGTATTCTGAAAGCAATCACCGCTACTTTTTGCCAACATGCAGTTCTGGGAGGTACCAAATAGCACTTTGATGCTGCTGGGATCAGCCTTTTTGGTGCCAAACGCCAGCCAATTATCCCAGTGTCATTAGACACAGAACTAGTGTTTCCCACATGTCCAGATCACGCAATTAACGTGCTTATGTGAAATGGAATTGCAACACAGCAAACAAGAGTCAGAGGCTAAGTGTAACTTGTCCAGCCAACTTTCATTTTGCCAGGAAATAGCAGCGGATAGTGGCTATGGCAACCAGAAGTGAAAGCCCATTTCACTGCGTTGGTCTATGTGTCCCAGACTCACAGAAAAATTTTGATTGAAAGGGACATTCGTAAGCCATGCATTCCAAACTCATACCGTATCTCCTACTCCCCCAAATCTGATGTCATCCACAAACTCAAAAAGGATGGTTGCATCCAATAATCCAAATCACTGATAATAATCTTGAATAGCGTTACCACCACCACCATGCTCTTGGTGTCTTTGGTTTAGCCATGTCTATGTTGCATTCAGAACAGACTAATTTCTCCTACTTCTTGAGTGAATTTTGAGCCTGTTTTGGGAGGAGTATATCATTGCATCTGGACTGTGACTAGTACCTAAATTCAAAGGTAGTTCAGGTAGATGTGCTGTAGCATGAAAACACCCACAGAGGGAGTTGGGGTATGATGCACAGCAACCAGGAAAACAGTTCTTTCCTGAAACAGGCTGGTATTTTTCTGAGCAATACTCATATTTTTTCTCCTTCTGCATGGCTTTTTTCCTCATCTCCCTTTGAATACCACCTAGCTTTATGGGGTAAGGAAAAGATTGATGCTGGTGATTTTTGTCTTTTCTTTTTATACCCTTTTTATACATTTATATACCCTTTCCCTTCCCTGGTACCCTCTGTACACACTCTTTGTACCCTTTACAAACACTCCTTGTACTTTAGTCAAACATGTTTATAACTCTTGTAGTCTGATATTTAGGTTAGTCTGGGGTCTTGAAAAGCAAAGAAGACCAAACATTCATACTGTCTCAGAACTAGAGGCTCCAACCTTGGATGGAGCCTTTTCTCTGGAACATGTTTTTGAAAACTAGGCTGTAGTCTCACTTGTGAGGGAGTGGGTTAATTAAAATAGGGGGGCAATTACTTCATTTATTAAGTTTCTTACTGGGGGATTTCAAGTAGATATGCTAATTTTGTGAGGTCCATAATAATTAAGTACACGTTGTATGGGTGGGCTCGCTTGCTCTCGTGCATCTCGGTGTGTTTCCACCTTTGATGAGCTGAGCACCTAGGATCCTATTACAGCAAGGTAAATTCCCTTTTCCCTTTACTACTGTGTCTGCTTCATATTTTTACAAGCTGATAAGGCATCAGGATCTAAGGGATCATCCTCTAATGCTGCTGTCAGTATTAGAGGAGAGGCGTCCAAATTAAGTGGAAGTTGTAGCTGAATGACTGTGAGGTGCAGAAAGAGAAAAATAGAAACACTAGTGTGGGATGCAGTCTCTAAAACACAATCTCTGCCAGTGGATCCTAAGTCTTACCTCAGGGAATGTTTTACACTCAACCTTATGTTCGTGGAGTTTTATGCTTGAAAGGGGTTTCCAGCAGAAAAAGCTGCTTAACATGTTTTCATCTTTGCTTGCCTCCATGTTCCAAGGGTGGTTATAGAAAAGTTCTCTGTGATTCACTTAAAAGATGCAGCAAAATTTAGCCTGAGATGAAATAAAAATCTGAAGCCAGTAGGAAGTGTTTGGTAAACTATGAAGGAAAGGCAAGCCTTTCAGATCTCCAACTAAAATCACCAAAGAGAGGTGTTCTTATAGAGAATGTTTTGAAGAGCTGCAGAATCACAGAATGGGTGAGGCTGGGAAGGACCACAGTAGGTCATCTGGTCTAACCTCCCTGCTCAAGCATGGTTATCCTAGAACACACTGCACAGGATTGCAGACATTTCTTGAATATCTATAGTGAGGAAGGCTCCCCAACCTCTCTGGGCCATCTATTCCAGTGCATGCACAGTAAAGAAATTCACCATATTCAAGGGGAACTTGAAGGCATGGGCTCCTTGTTCCTTCAGTGGATGTCCCCTTTGCCAGGCCATGTTGATTTTTGCTTTTCTCTGAGCTGTTTGCCTCTTCTTTAAATGTTTGATAATTGAAGACTGATGTGTAAAAAAGAGCAGTTGTATAATTATTATTGTGTAAAGCCCCATTAATTTCCATGTTCCTAAAGAACATCTTAACTTCCTGTTACACTTCTGCTTCTGTTGCTTATTATAGTGTTTTATAGTCAGTTATTGGAAACATGCACCCTGGGCACACATATCTCTTTTTACTTGAGAAAGGTGAACAAACTAAATCCTCTGGGGTTTTGAAGACATAATATGTCAAGCAAGGCTTTTCTCTGAGCATTTCTAACACCAAATAACTACCGACCTTTCTGACCATCTCTTTCAATGATAGCTGTCAGACACAGCAGGTTTTTAAAAGGGAAAATCCAACTGTTCTCTCTGTGATGTTTGTAAGTAACCTTTTCTGAAAGTAGTGGTATTTTAGAAGTTGCTTGAAAGAGCTGGGTTTTTAGAGGCTTACTCAAACAAGTAAGCTCAGTGCTGTCAAGAAATACAGCTCTCTGAGATAGCTTTGGGCTGTGGAGATACTACAACAACTGTAAACCAAAATGATGCTTTCCTAGAAGTTGAAGCTTTTGTGTGTACTCCCATAGAATTTTTTTGAGGTTAGATGCACCCTTGTAACAAGAACAGGCATTATTCCTCCCCTTTACATTGTTGTCTCCACTTACGTATTCCTAATGAATATTTCTTATTTTAATATCCTTCTTTCTGCTCTTCTAATTGCACCTTACTAGGAAAATAGTACTCATAAGTACTTGTTCACTTGTTGTAAGCATTGGACTCAAGATTGTTTCAGAATTAGTTCTCTACTTTGACAGAGATGTCAAAGCAGTATTTCTCTCACCATTACAAAGTACTTTTCTCAACATTTGTTGGAGGTTAGGGTCCCTCTCTTTGTTTTCTTTCTCTCAGGGCATTTTGTCCCATCTGTGGCTAAGAGACAATAACAACCAATTATTCAGAGAGACAAAAAAATAGCCAAGGTCTGGGGGAAGGGTGCAGCTGGCTACTCCCTTATCTGAGAGGTTTTCTCCTGGAGGGCAGATATACAGTGAAATTTTGGCTGGGGGAAGGGGCTGGGCACAGCTCCTAGCGTGCTCTCGCTCTCTCGTCATCAGAAGCCGTTGCTGTGGGAGGAACCTGCCACTGCTGCCGATTTCTGTCTCCTAATTTTCTTCTCCTACTGTGAGTGAGGTTGTGCTCGTAAGAGCAGCCATTGAACTGAGACCTTATTAACATCCCACCTGATTTGAAAGGACTCTCACCATCTACTCGGGTGCTTCAGGGGAAAACCCGGAACCCCGAACCCCTCCCTCTCTGAGGGAGCCTCTCCTGGTTCGGGAGCCCGGCTGCCACTGCTCAGTCCCACCGTTTTTCTGCCACTGCTCCGGGTTTTTTGCTGCACTGTGATCCCCACCCCCCTGCCTTCCGGGACACACCATGGAATCTGCCACAGCTGTGGAGTTTCTGCTGCATCTTGCTTGCTACCCCAGGGGTGCCCTCCTCTGCTGTTTGAGCTTGCTGCTCCAAATTTCTGCTGCTGCCCATTTCGCCATTCAGCCCGCCCGCCATTACTGTGCGAAGGAGACTCAGCTGAGCTTGCACCACAGCGCCCCCTGCAGCCGCGGGGGAGTCATTGCACCTGCCCTGCCCGGCTGGGAGCCAACAGCGCCCCTGCTGGCTGTGACCAGAACTGCACCAGAGGGGAGGGTGTGTGACAGCCCAGAGGAGGCTGTTACTGGGTTCCTGGCTTTGTTTGTTGTTGCTACCGTTGTTGTTGTTTGTTCGCCTTGTTATAAGCACTAGTAAAGAACTGTTATTCCTTTACCCATATCTTTGCCTGAAAGCCCCTTAATTTCAAAGTTATAATAATTTTGGGGGAACGGATCTGGGAGGTCATATTCTCCATTCCAAGGAAGATTCCTGCCTTCCTTGGCAGACACCTGTCTTTCAAACCAGGACATCACTACACAAGTTTATGAAGACTGTTCTTGTCAAGATGTGAGAGTGATTTTAAAACTAAAAGGAATATAAATTCTTTAAACATTTCTTATCTGTCCTGTACATGAAAAAACAGCATGTGTTCATACATGCTGCAGAAGTATTTTTGAATTTCTTGTTCCATCACCTAGTCACTAATTATTATTTCTTTCTGAGCATAATAATTTTAATAACTTAGCCTAAATAATATTCAAGTCTGAATTACAGGCTTTCATGTATTTATTAAAGGATTTGATCTTTATGTGCTACTCGTACTGGAGAGACCACCAAATTTCACAGACACTAACCTGACAAATACAAAGCAGGAATAAACCAAGTTTTGCTAAGGGAATATGATTTTCTAATGAGACTATGTGAACTATGACAAAGATATCTCCTTTTCACACTAATTCCACATTCCTGCTCCTACTTACTGCTTTGAATTCAGATCTCTCATCTTTTGCTGCTGACACCTTTGAAAACCTTTCTTTCCGGTTAAAGTTATGTGAATAATTAGGTTACTTTTTGTTTAGGTTTTTAAATTCTTTAGCTGAATAAAACTGGTTTTGGGGAAAATAAAATTTTTCTCAACAATGAAAGAAAGCATTTGGCTTTTGGACCTGTGTTGTTCTTCCAAAAATGCAGTGGACTTTTCTTTTTAATGGACATAAAAATGTTTTGCTTTACAAATAACATATCTTTGACTTATGAGAAATTTTTGTTTATACTGTTACATGTTTCAAATAGACCAAAATTTCACATCAGTTTTCTTGATCTGGAGCAGCAATTAAATGACTCTGTTCAAAGGGATTTTCTTTCTCTTCTGCTAATACTTAAGCCACATGAGTCTTACAAAGCTAACAAACAGGTTCTAAGAATCTTCTCACCCATTTCACCCATTCAGTTACTTTCTTCACAATGTCTCTATGCAGCTCCTCAGGAGCTACTCAGATCACTCTTGGTCCATTCTTTTTTTTTATTATCTTTTTTTAAAATTAAATATCCATGAAGATGAAAAGCCTGACAGATATGGAAAATCTGCTCTTTCTCACCTATAGGCTGAGGAGAGATGGGTGGCTACAGTACAAGGTTCCCCACACTGCACCATTCCCAGAGGTGGGCTGATTTGGAGTTGGCAATCCCTAGTGGGGAGAGGGCATTCATGTCCACCCTGAACCAGACTGTGCTTCACTGCACCTAACTGCTCATTTGGTGATGTTTTCTAAGGAGAGGTCCTGTCCTCTGGAGCCTGGGCTGCAATTCTTGGGTCTGTTTCATTTGAAGGTGAATAAGGAAAGCACTCTCCAGTGGAGCACCCAGTCCCTTTGGCAAACTAAGGCCTGTTTCTACACGCTATTATTATGGAATTCCCGCAGGAATCATTACACCTGCTGCACCTGGATTTGCTGTCATGCCCTAATATTTTTCCATATTGAGGCATAAAATTCTTCGAAGTGTTTTATTCCTTTTAATATTTTTCTTCCTTTTGTTGATCTTGCTTCTTGTTATGTTACTAGGCATCCTTACTAGCTAGATCCATTTTAGTGTAGTGGTATATTTAACCAAGAAAGCTAATTTATTGATCTTTCTAAAGTTATGGCAATCTGTCATGTCAGCTTGGGTATCAATTTAGAGACCTCTTTTTTTTTTTTTTCATATTACCCAAGCCATAATCTAGTTTCTTCCATAATTTTAGTAATAAAAATATTTGGAATGAAACAAAAACATGCATTCCTTTCTGGTCATTTATTAATTACATATTCAGTTTTCTAATTTAGTTACTTTGCTTTCTAATTTTCCATTACATCCTCCCCCTTTCAAATTTGGCCAAGCAGATTATTATTATACATCATATTATACAGTGGTCTTGAGGACAATTCATGATAATAGCTTACAATCAGGAAATGGACTCTCTGAAATTACATCATGGGCTTTTTTCCTTATTTGTTACTTATCATTGTCTCCCCTATCAAATCTACTCCATATGTAAATTGAAAGATTTTCTGTCAATCAAACTGTATTCTTTTGGCCTTGTACTGTCTGTCCTGCTGTCCCCAGGATAAGCTGGTGCAAAGACGTTAGCTGTTGAGATTTCAGACATGCAAAAATACAAGATAGATTCTTGCTGGATGCCTTCTGTTCTCCTGTATCTCTGGGGATGAGTTACAATTTTATAAGTGAACATGAGGAAAGTGGATGGATACATGAAAAGTCAGCAAACAATAATAGACTTTGAAAATTATGTATACTCTTATATTCATCCACATTCAAGTGAACACTTAGGCATAGACTAGTGAGATGCAAACCAGAAAAATGAGTGTGACAACCATGGACTTTAACAACTTGTTGAATTATTGACTTTAATACCCCTATGTGTATCTGGATTTGAGCCACCTGCCTACAAATGAAGAGGAGCATCCCAGCAAGATGTAGGTGATGCCAAACACAGAGACAGTTGGGAGCCGCAAACATGAGAGTTTGGAACATTTCAGGCTCTGTTTCCATGGCTGTGCTTTTTCCTTTCTAAGCTCTGATCTTGAGCAGCCCCACATCTAGTGCAACTCCCACGATGCCCAAAGCAGGTGGGATACAGCTGTGCACAGTGCAAGGGCCTGAAAGTCATGACGGGGGGCCAGATGAGGTTATTTGAAAAATGGCCAGATGTGGGTCATGTCTTCTTAACATGCTTGTCTGGCTTTTGAGAGCATTTAGCCTACCCATGAAACCTTCATGGGAGTTGTTTCATGTGACAACACATCTTGCTCCCGTTCTAATGAAAGTACTACCCCAGTTCCCAGTTCCATTATAGGTATGCTTAGTGACTGGTTATTCTGCCCTTCCTTACCTGATATAAGTACACCCTTCTCAGAAATATGTGGTCTTACCAAAACCAGAAATATAGTAGATATCACTTCAAATTTGTTTTACCTGCCACTTCTAAATGTAGTTAGCGAAAATGGCACATACCTGATGCCGGAAAATTCTCAAATATTTATATGTTCTGGTGGATGTGTGGAGAGAGTAAGGGAAGAAATGAAGTGGGTGTCCCTCTTCAAGTGTTTCCCTTACATTTTCAAGTAAAAGACATTGGAAGGCTAGGAGTTGAAGAGAAGATGGGTTAACCTCTATAGAGGTTATTTGGTTTTATTTTTTTATTTTGTTCTATTTGGTAAGGGTCTCTTGTAAATATCAAAGGAAAAAACTATTGGATGTATTTCTGGGAGGGTGTACTGAATTCTTGCCACAAAAAACCTGTTTCTTCATTATGGAGACATGGAAAGTTATCTCAGCTCTGCTACTCCCTTTGTGGTTTTAATTTTTAATATTACACTATTGTATGTCTAACAAAGTGTTTATGGAATCTCTTCTTCAGGAAGGATTAGAAGCAGAATCATCACAATTCTGTTGAAGTCTGTTTCCTTAAATATTATGCTATAAAAGGAATAGACTTACTTTAGGAAGGTGAGCAATGTGGGACAGCTGGGAGAGATGTTAGCTGTGCATGTGATGAAATGGGGATCAGTTCAGGGTGCCTGCTAAAGACTTGCCATATTCTCTGGGTTCTCCTGTGTCCTTTAGAGGAACCGGTAAATCTGCAAAACCTCATTTGGCTCTTCAAAGTGTCTGTACCTCATGAGTAAGCAGAACAGTTTCTTCATTTAGGAGTGTGCTGCTGCTAAACTGCCAAAAAGAAATTTGTTTCACCAGGAGTTCTCTGGTTTCTAGGAGTTTATTACTGGTGCAATAAACCCTCTGCCCTAGAACTGTGAGTGGGAGCTGCAGATTTGAAGTTGTATACTTCTTGCAGGATTTCTGAAAGCTCTGCACAAGCTGGGGCCAGATGGGTAACTGAATAATGATCCCAGAGGATGGCAGAATCTCTGCTCGATCGGTGTCAAAAAATGTATCTCTACTCAACTTCCTTATGTGTTACCCTCCTGTTATTTTAGCACAAAGAAGGCTGAGGTAGCTTTAAGGTCATTGTATTTCAGATTATCCATTATATATAAATAAAGTGACAAACACATTACTTTTGAACTACAAGTTGCTGCATAATTCTAAAAATGTAAAAGTGTTTTTCTTTTCTTTGATTATCTTTTTTTTCTTGTTAGTTTTAAGAATGTATTGAGTCTATACACAATTTTTTACGATACAACTGATATTTATAACTTGACATTAACTTGTAATATCCCTTAAATATATTTGTATTTTCAGAATTTTTTACTGCATAAAGGTTAGTTTTTGAGCAATAGTGTCTATTTTGCAGACTAACAGAACTATTTAATAAAACAGGTAAGGCCTTACTCAATTTTTTCTCTGTTTTTAAGTTCAGTGAAAGAAAGAATATGAGGCTAGAGATAAATAACAGAGAGAATAACAGCAAAAAAAATAGAGAAACTTAAGGAATTTAGAGGAATGAACCTGAGAAGGTCTGCATGCAGCATTCAGGATTAACTTAAATATTTCCTGTCCCTTTTCCAGATCGTGGAATAGTTTAGGTTGAAAAAGACCCTTAAGAACAGCAAGACCAACTGTTAACCCAGCATTGCCAAATTCACCACTAAACCATATGCCAAAGTGTCACATTTTTTGAATGCTTCCAGGGGTGGTCATTCCATCACTTCCATGGTCAGCTTGTTCTGATGCCTGACCATTCTTTCAGCGAAGAAGTTTTTTGTAATATACAATCCAAACCTTCCCTGGCTCAACTTGAGACCATTTAATCTCATCCTGTCATTTGTTACTTGTGAGAATAGTTGGACCCCCATCTGGTTACAGCCTCCTTTCAGGCAGTTGTAGAAAGTGATAAGGTGCCCCCGAAGCCTCCATTTCTCCAGTCTGAATAACCCCAGTCCCATTAGCTGCTCTTCATAAGACTTGTGCTCCAGTTCCTTCACCCAGGTTTTCTGTCTTTCTCTGGGCATGCTCGAGTACCTCAATGTCTTGTAGTGAGGGGCCCAAAAGTAAACACAGTACTCAAGGCACAGCCTCACCAGGTTCTAATACAGGAGGACAATCACTTTCCATGTCCTGCTGGCTGCACCATTCCTGATAAAGACCAGGATGCCATTGGCCTTCTTGACCACGTGGGCACACTGCTGGCTCAAATTCAGACACCTGTCAGCAAGCAACCCCATCCTTTTTCTGCCAGGCATCTTTCCAGCTACTAGTCCCCAAGCCTGTAGCACTGCATGAGGTTGTTGTGACCCAGGTGCACTTTACCTTGTTGAATCTTCTACAATTGGCCTCAGTACATAGATCCAGCCTGTCCAGGCCTGTAGACTCTTCTTACTCTCAAGCAGATCAACACTCCTACCTAACTTGGTGTTGTTTATAGACAATTGTCTATTTTCCCAAGACTTTTTGGCATTTATACCACTAAGTGTATTTCCTTCAGGGAAGTGGCTGGCAAGGTCTGCACTTCATCAGCTTCCCAGGACTGGGCATTTTTTGGGTTTTGCTTCTATATCAGTGTTGAATTACTGCTCTTCTGAGCTCAACAGTGCCCTTTTCCCCATTTCTGTGTTTCACACCCATCAAGATTAAAAAGAGATGTCTAGTTTTGAGTACAGATGTGCTTTCTGTCTGTGAGTTCTGTCCAGAACAACTTAATGTAGGGATATTGTATTAGGTTTGCATGGCCTGGTTTTTGGTAGCGGAGGGGCTACAGGGTTGACTTCTGTGAGAAGCTGCTGGAAGCGTCCTTTGGAGCCAGTCCCTGGAGGCTCCAAAAATAGATGGGCCACTGGTCAAGGTTGGGCCAATTAGAAATGGTGGTAACGCCTCTGTGATAACATATTTAAGAAGAAAGAAAACAAAAAGTGGTTGAGCAGTTGTAATTGTGGTCAGAGAAGTGGAGGGTGAGAATATGTAAGAGGAACAACTTATTGTTGACACCAAGGTCAGTGGAGAAGGACAGGGAGGAGGTGCTCCAGGCATTGGAACTGAGATTCCTCTGCAGCCCATGGTGAAGACCATGGTGAAACAGCTGCAACTCATGGGGGACCACAGAGATGCAGATCCAGTGTGGAGGAGACACACATGGGACTGGGTAAATGCCTGAAGAGGAGGCTGTAACCCCATGGGAGGCTCATGGAGAGAGGATCCCCTGCTGGAGCATCCTATCCTTGAAGGACTGCACTCTGTGGAAGAGTGACCCACACTGTAGCAGTTTGGGGACGACTGTTGCTTGTGAGACTCACACTGGAGAAGTTCTTGGAAAACTCTCTCCTGTGGGTAGGACTCCACGGTGGAGCCGGGGAACTACTCCTCTCCCTGAGCAGTGGGTGAGGCCACGGGTGATAAACTGACCGTAACCCCCAACCCCTCTCTCCTTGTGCTGCTGGGAGAAGAGGGAAAGCAAGGAAGGAGGGAGGGGTGGGGGAAGGTGTTTTTAAGGTTTTATTTTACTTCTCATTATCCTGCTCTGATTTTGTTAATAGTAAATCTAATTCACGTCACTAATTCGAGCCTGTTTTGCCCATGGCGATATTTGGTGAGCGGTATCTCCTGGTTCTTATCTCAATTCATGAAACCTTTGTTATATTTTCTCTCCCTCATTCATCTGTGGAGGGGAGTGAGAGACTGGCTTTGGTGAGTGCCTGGAATCCAGATAGGTTCAATCCACTCGTTACGAACTAGCTTAAACACAAAAAAGCAAAGAAAACGAAGTGTCTGTGAACAAAATGGATTGAACCCAGAAAGGTTCAAAATATACCCCAAAACATGATTAAAACCAAACGAGGTTAGATGTCGGTGCCAAAAAATTGATATATTTCATTTAATAGTAAAAGAGGCAAAGAGAGAGAAAAGTAAGAATGAAATAAAAAGGAAAAGATGTGTGCAGGGTGGGGACAGGGAGAGAGTGACAAGGGTTAGCTAGAAACATATCACTCTTCTGGGAGTCCCAACAATGTGTCGTTGTTCCCCTCCATCTGGTCTTTTTCTGATAGTGAGGGTACCTCGTCTCCACAGTGCTGCAGCCAAAAAGTATAGAACCTAGTGGATTAATATATGTTTGAGCCAGGTGGAAACACCCAGATGCCTCCCTTGGGAAGGGCAAGATTGACACTGTCTCTTGTGACACTGTGGATCTGTTGCCTTTTGTTGCAGTGCTCTTGTGTAGCGTCTGGGGACCCCTTTGCGGGGGGCCTTTGATGGGCCATGACACCCCCTCTGCTGTCCCTCATGTGGATGATCTTTTCCCGGGGTGAATGGCCCCACAACTGAGTTTGTCTGCACAGCGGAGGATGGGCGTTCACTGCTTCACACCAGAGGCTTTTTCACCACACACCCAAAACCTCTCTTCCTCCCACCCTTTGGTGTGAGTGTCTGTGTGAGCCTGGCAGCTGATAGCCCCTGGGCTGTGGTCTCCACCCTGAACGTGGTAAGCTTGATCCCTCTGCGAATGTATTCTTCTCCCCTAGACATAAGTTAAGTCACTTTATTTTGAGCAGTGAGCAGTGTAGGGCTTTAGTGAGGGTGTGGCGGTCTTCTCTGCAGCTTTTGTAATACAGTTTTGCTATAAAAGGCACAAGTCCTTCATAAAAATATTTAAGCCATAAATTATAACATTTCAGTCTCTGACACCACTACATAGAAAAAAAGTGATACTGTGACATTCTGTCATTCCAGGATTTTATTAAGAGTATTGCTGGAGATGGGAGTTACTTTATTTTGTTAAATTCTCTGTCTTCCTTCAAGCATTTTTTGCATTTAAAATATCCACCAAAAAGGAAAAAAAAACAGCTATAAAAGTCTAAAACTATTATCTTGATCAGATAGATGGCTTAGCTTTGTGTTTGTCAAAAGGGTAGGATCTTTATCTGTGCAGCTGAACAGTCAAGGTGTTATCTCAGTCTTTGTGCTTGCAGGACCCAGCACGGAGAAGAAAACCCAGTCTCCTCTCCACCACAGCAAACCAGCAGGGCTCATGTCCACAGCTTCATGCTTGCTGTTTATCATCAACATGACATGAATTAACTCTGAAATAGAAACTACATTACTTAGAATAGTCCTGAGCCTGTGGGCCGTTACCTCTGGGTGCATGTTGATGGTAGACTATGCCATTATTTCTGGCTTGACTGCATGCTAAATACCTGTATAGTTCCAGACCAGTAGGGCCATTTTGTGCGTCATTTCTCTGTACACTGTGCAGAAGTCAGGCATAACTCTGTCAGCCCATTACAATCTGTGGAATGATGTCTTCTGGTTCTTGGTGTGAGTTGCTCCTTGGACTTCTTGCCCCAGAGTTTGAATGTTTCAGCTGCTGTTACTGAGGACTGTCAGCCCTTTCTGAATATTGAGAGTTCCTTAGGGTATATGCTCCCCAAAAGGAGCATGCATTTTCTTTAGGAATGTTGTTCTGTTCTTTCAGAAATAAAAAACATAACAGAAAAACATACTTTTCTGAAAAAAGAATCCTGGCAGTCAGTTGCGCTGCTAAACCTACAAGACCATTTTGTGAAAGTATAAATTAATATAATTAATGGGGTGAATATTTAAATATCTTTGTTTTCTTTCTGCATTTTTAGTGTAATGTCAGTGAAGTCATCAATAAATTTGTTGGCTAAAACAGAAAATATTATTCAGCCTCTTTTGCCATCTGTTGTTTAGCAGCCATCATCAAAAAAACCCTGTAGTCATTAATAATCTTGAAAGGAGTTGTTATGTGAAATGTCTGGCATTAGAATACACATTACAGTTACCTTGAAATCCCAGGCACCAATATCAATCATTTGGTATTCTGTCATTACTTGACAATGGCATAATTTTGTCTGTTGACTTGTCACTCCTGCCAGAGAGTAGGGGCTTCTGAAAACATATTTTAACTGCATTTACAGCATGAGGCAGAGTTGAAATGATGACCGATCAGATGAAGGAGGGAAGAACCTTTGTCTGTGCTGCAATTAGAAACAACTTTTGTTTGTACTGTATATAAAGAAACCTCTCTTGAGGAGGCTGCAAATATTCAAAGTATTTTCAAATGACAGTGTTTTTATCCCAGTCCTGGGAAGAGGCAAAGAAAAGCAAATGAATAAAATATGTTATTTAGAAATGTTTTACATAAATCTGAACCAAACATTCAAGATTCTTTATGGGATCACAACTCCATCTTAATGCTTTTCTTATCACCTCACTCTTGACACTATCAATAAGCCCCAGTGATACACACAAATGTGACCGTTGTTTTGCTCACCTGCAAGACCCAGTGTTTGCTCATTAGGAATCCCAGTTTAGTGCTGTTTGCTGAAGAAGGAGCATTGCCCTTCTCTTTCCTGCACACTGGTGCTGTACATTCATATACGCCAGCTCTACTGTCTGTGCCCCCTTTCTTCTAAACTTTTGAGTCTTTTGGCAAAAGCTAAAGCCACAGAAAATAGTTTTTCAGTTATTTCCTATTTTTCCTGGTCTAGCTTGTCATCGTTTTAATTCCAAAGGTTTAACTTGATTCTGTTAATTTAAAGTGAGGTGAACTCCATTGATATGTAATGCAAAATTATCATTATGTCAGAGTAAGGACATTTGTACAACGTTATACCATTTACAGGCTGTGGAGATAGCCTGTATCTTGCACACAAAAATGACAAGTAACTTTGTTTTCTTGACTTTTGGTCCTGAACCCTCTGAGCTACCAAAATTAACTCCTTTGTTTAGCTGTGGCAGACGAGCAAGGAATTAGTGCTCACTCAAATGGAATTTCAATGTTTTCATCTAAGCAGCAGCATGACCTAAGGCCCAGCAGAGCTAGGCTCTACTAAGGAATTTAAAACAAATACTAAATTGTTCTTTATCTGTATAAATAAAAAAGGAGTGGAACTGCTGTAAGAAAAGAAGGTAGGAAGTGGAAAATTAACAGTTCTGGAAAGATAACAAAATTAATTAAATTTGCTCAATTTGAACTTAATGTACCTGATTTACAAAAGATTGGATATTTTCTGTACCAAAATAATTAGAGAACTGAAATTCTGACTCCGTTTTCAGAAATCTGAAATTCCAAATTCAGTGACAGATTTATAATCAGGCTTCTGTGTTAGGGCAGAATTGGTTTATTGGGTGGTTTATATTTATATTTTTTAGAATGACTTCTGAAAGAAGGAATAATTGAAGGCACAGAAGTAAATGGCAGGAGTGGAAGGAATTCAGTATGCATTTGCCAGTCAATATGCCAGTGGTGGTCTAGATCAGTCTATGTGATGGCTTTCTTGGTTACATAACAAATATTCTAGAAAAATGGGGAATGGAAGTTTTATTCTAGTTAGACTTCGTGAAATTATGGTGCTATGTGTTTTTTTTTTAACCTGAAGAAGATGGGGATCAAAATTAGGAAAGGAAGTTGGCATAGGGAACTGGCTGATGGAAAGGCAACACAGGTTGTAAGAGAGAGTGAGTTCCAGGGGATATCTAAGGAATTCCTCATGGCCTTGGGGCTGATAATATTAGTGAATCAGCATGACAGAATAAGAAGAACAAAGAAATACAGAAATTGAGAAAGTCCCATCAGTGAAGAGGACTGAAGGATAAAATATGAAAAACATTTAATGACTGAGAGATGGAATAACTACTCAGGGATGAAATTTAGTAATGGAAGTGTAAAGTTGGACATCCTTGTGTTTAGTAACAAGAAAATATTTCGTAGTTTTATAATGTGTCAGTGAAAGAAGACAGTCTTAGGCCTACTGTTCATTAACACGGAATGAGTAGTTGTGTAAAAGTGCAATTTCCATCCTAGGAAGTGTCAGGCAAGTTATTTTAAAGGCAAGAATTTGAAGAAGCCATTGCTCAAGTCCCTGTGTAGACTACTGCACCATTCATATTCAAGAAATTTTGAACAAAGGTGGAGAAGAACAGATTGATTGGGGACTAATAGATCCAGGCTCTAAGATAAAAGCTTTGAGTGAATGTGATTGATGCCACTAAGTACATCAGAGAAGTAAATGCTAGAGAAGGAGAGGAGCCATTTGAACTGATGAACAATCTTGCTGAATAAAGGGTTTTTCCAGGCCAAGAATAATATTTGGCTAGAAAGAGGATGGTGTTAACCCTCACAGAAAGGCAATTTAGGAAATTATTTCTCAGAAGGTAATGGAGAGCCAGACATAGCAGTTGTTAGATGGGCTTGACATATTTGAGAGAGATGATCCGGTATCTGATAAGGTATTTGAGAAATAATATGGTTGTTTATGCCAGTGGATGACTGATTTCAGCTCAATGATTTCTTTCTGTTCTGTGTTTACACCGATGTATCTGATTTAGAAAGCAGTTAAGAACCGGAAGAGCAATCTCACATACACTGATGCTTTTTCACTGCTGTAAAAATATTTTCTCAAACTAATGATTCATAATTTCCCAGTGGAGGGATGAAGTAGGGCCAGAGTGATTTTGTGTGCTCTGATGTCACTTTACTGGGAATACAATAGTAATTACCAATGAGAAAGAAAATATTTGACATTCTTCATTATGGCCACAAATTTTTCAGTCATGGGAGATAAAACCAATCATTACACCTGCTGGAATCAGTGTGGACAGAGATGGTTTTGAAATCATGTCTATCTTATCCATTTATGTGTCATATAAACTTTTGCCCTCTGAAGTGGATGCTGTTGCTTCCAACTTGTGTTCCCACCTTTTGGAAGAAGTATAATGAAGAAGAAAGAAACTTTAATGTTTCTGTACAAGAGCATTATATTATCAGATCCTAATTCTTTGCTGTAGTTACTATTACCTTGCAATTTAAAACTTCAGAAGACTACAGAATAGGGATATTCCAAAAATCTCTGAGGCATCAAAGTTAGAAACTAGTGATTCATTTCAGAGAACTTCAGCAGAAGAACATGTCATCATTCCGTTTAAACATGACTTGAATTGGTGCTGTGACTTCTGCTAGGCAAAATGTCTGTTCCCATGAAAAAACCTAATGATTTATTTTTTGCTTCCTCAAGAAACATTTTGTTACAATTAGTGATTTCATTCTGAGAAAGTGGAAAGGAAATATTTTGCTCCAGTACTTCCAGCCTGCCATTGGTATAATTTGACAAAAATCCATGGAAGATCAAGAAGAATGATCTTAGTCTGGTGATGAAAAATGCCATTGGACAGCAACGGATTGGGCAAGAACGGATTGGGCAAGAGCGGATTGGGCAAGTGGAGAAGACAGAAGAATAAAGCAGAAGTCAACCTTCTGTCAGATTTTTGGTGGGGAAGAAAGATGGAAGAGTTGGTGAGAAGAGAGATGAACAAAAGGGAAAGGACATAATTTTGAACATCTTTTTGGGGAAACCACTGAAATCTGTGGACATTATACTGGAACAATAGGGGAAGACTTTCAAACAAAAGGTCGTGAAGAGGGTACCAGCAGTTATATAGGTGTTGAATTCTATTATACTGGAGAAATAGAGTTATGTTCTGTAGAAAATGGCAGGCCAGAAGGAGAATTTCTTCCCATGTTTACTGGAAGAAATTGTTCTTCTCTGGGATTTCTGTGAGGGATACTGAGTATATCCAAGGACTGAGATAGAGGCTGTGTATGTCAGGGGAATAAGTAAGGACTAATGACTGGTGGGAGGCATTGTAAAATGATAGAAATATCCTATCTTTTGTGAAGAAACTTTGCAGAGTTTTGCTATCCAGAATATAATCATTCTAGATGGATATACCCCAGTGACTGTTATTGTCTGCGCATACTGCTGGTACAGATGCCTGATACTTTCACTCTTTGTTACCATGAGAAAATGAAGATCATTTTCTGAGTTGTTTCTTTAATTGTCAATTACCATGAGAAAGAAGAGTTGAATTTCACTTTGCATGTTGTTTAGTTAAATTATATTTGATGTATCTTCTCTAAACCTTCAATTTCATGAACACTTCTCTTTCCATTATCCTTAAGTGTGAAAGGAAATCATAATCTCCATGATCACTCCTCAGCCTAAAATATGCCCAATGGAACTTTATGTGATCCTTTCAGTGCATTGATTTGTTTTTGTCTGTTGACCCATTCACACTTGACTTGCCAAAAAGAGATTCTTTTGCTATTTAGCTTTCTCCAAGGTATATTTTGACCTTACTTTCAGCAGTGCCTTTATAGGTACTCCCTTTGCAAAGTGACTTTTATTCTCCAAAGAATATGTACTGTTGCCAGTTTTCACATTTTTCCATTTGTTTCTTTTTCTGTTTTTAAGAAAGAAACAAAAATTTTAAATTCTCAGTCCTTATAGAAGGACCTGATTATCTGGGGAACTCAGGAGTAAAAAGGCAATCAAAATCAATTACACATTTTGTTTTCTGTTTTTTTTAAGTTTTCTGAATGCATTTTGGTCATGTACATGTGTGTTTTTTTAGTGGGAGGGAAGCTTTGTGGTCCTTATTTCAAATACTTTGTATAATCAATACTTGAATCAATTCAGAATACACCATCTGTGTACATAGAGCACACAGTGCTGTGGTTTAACTCCAGCTGGCAACTCAGCCCCACACAGCTGCTTGTTTACTCCCCCACCAGTGGGATGCAGAGGGAATTGGAAGAGTAAGAGAGAGAAAACTCGTGGGTTGGCATAAATCACTTCAATAGGCAAAACGAAAGCTACACACACAAGCAAAGCAAAATAAGAAATTAATTCATTGTTTCCCATGGGCAGGCAGGTGTTCAGCCATCTCCAGGACAGCTGGGTTCCATCATGCCTAATGGTGACTTGGGAAGACAAATGCCATCACTCCAAACATCCCCATCTTCTTCCCCCATCTTTATATGCTGAGCATGACATCATGTAGTGTGGATTATCCTCTTGTCAGTCAGGGTCAGCTGTCCTGGCTATGTCCTCTCCCAGCTTTTTATGCACCCCTAGCCCCCTTGCTGGTAAGCCAGGGCAAGAAGCAAAAAAGGCCTTGATGCTGTGCAAGCGCTGCTCAGCAATAACAAAAACATCTCTATATTATCAGCACTCTTTTCAGGAGAAAAATAAAAAAGCAGCCCCGCACTAGCTACTATGAAGAAGAGAAACTCTATACCAGCCAAAACCAGCACAGGAATTAAATGTTAACTTCACATGTTGCAAGACCACAAGTAAAATACTAAGGAAAATAAAACTCCAAGTCCCATTCTTCAGTTTATTTATACAGAATGAGGAGATTTGTCCTGATGACAAGTCAGCAGCATTTGTGGTTGCCAGGTATTCCTATCTGAACTTTTTCCTCTTTCTCAGGCCCCTCTCAACTTTCCACTCCACACTTCTTCCACTTCAGTGTTTCCTATTGTTAGCTGATCTTAAAAATTGTTTTAATTACCTATTTTAAAAAAAAATGATGCTGCTCACTAATGAAGAATTCTGGTAATAAAGGGAGATAGTGTATTTTTGACTTATCCACATAATGATGAAATAGCAGCTGGTAGCTTTGATGTTAGTGATATTACAATACATGTTCTGTGGTTTCTGGTATTTTTGATGCTTATCAAAATATTTTACTTGTTATTCATTGCATTGCTATACTGTCTAATTTATTTTTATTAGTGACTTATTAAATAGGAAACAGTATTTCTCACATCATCAGCTGTTTCTCCAGAGATTTCAATGTCACTCAGAAAAAAGCATCAGCATTCATCGTTTAAGGAAAAAGCATCACCAAATTTAATGAAAATGAATAAGCAAAAAAAAAGCTCATAACTTTTATGATATTCAATAACACAGATGCCTTCTCTTTATCATATTTATTTAGTACAATTATATTGAGTACTTAAGATTTCAAGCTTCTGCTCAGCTTTATTAATAAGAACAAAAGAATTTGATGCTTTCAGGGCCTAATACCCATGATGTGACTATACAATGGAGACCTCAATTTACCCCAGTTCTAAAAAAAGGGAACTGGAATTAAATTAATTGAAGATTTATCCATATAGCCCATTTATGTGACAAATACCTGAAGACCTGACTTGCCTCATAGGTACCTGCTTAGGAAAACGTTTTCTTGAACTAACTTCTTTCAGATCTGATTACTTACATTCCTTTTGCATGTCTTTCTTTCTTACAGGGCAGAAAGAGATAAATAATGGAAATTGTTTCCATTCAGGTTTTCATAGGGATTGTGCCATGCAGTCCCTGTTGGTATACAGCAAAAAAATGAAGCTTTGAGTGACACAATATTTTTATTTCCTGCTCTATTCAGTGGAAACAGCAGTATTTTCTATTGTATGTAAGGCCACTTTGTTTGGGTGCTGTGAAAAGGACTTCCAATTTCCAGAAGTATGTGATAATGAAAGTGTATTTTAAAGTAAGATATCTGAGAAATAAAGAATTTCTGTTCTACTCCCTTCATGCTTCCCTGCCTCTTTCCTTTTTTTTTTTTTTTGCACTGAATGTGTTGGGGTGTTTATTTCCTTGCACTGTAACTGCTACTGCTTCTTTTCCATACTTTAATAGAATTGCAGAATATTAAGGGTGAGGGAATAGGGAGAAAGGGAAGAGGGACATTCCTCTTGGGAAAATTCACTTCACATCTTCTGGTTTAATTTCATTATTTTTTTGCATAAGACTTGATATTTTCCCTTCAAGTTTTCTGTGTAGTCAGTTTTATTCTTTTTACTTGCGCTTCTGCCCATCACTTTGTCTCAAAATTGTATTATAACAGTATAATTTGTTTTGTTTATTTTTTTTTACAAATGGTTTTCTACAGATGTTTACCATGTGTTAATTTCTAAACTGCAGATTTATAACCTAGACTCTTGTTAAGATACATGTCTGGATCACTGAATATAAAGGGAACTTCCTTTGTTTTTCTTCAGCTGATGCTTTCCTCCTTTTCCTTGACACTGTGACTGGGAGATAATTTGGGATACAAGCTGGCAAGATTCAGGAGTACAAGAAAAAAAATTTGTTTAGCAGAATGAAAAAAGGGGCAAGAGATTCCTAGAGACACATGTCCTTCTTAAAAAAATTTGATGTCTTAGCCACTGTATTTGAATGTTTACTCCTTCATAAAGCTCTGAAAAATATATGTAATTGATGCAGGATCTGACAAAGGACTTAAAAAATGGCATGTGTCTCTTTCTACTTATTTGATTTACACAACTGTGATACCCATGCAGCTTGCAGCCTCTTTTTGATCCCCATAAGGCCATTCACATAAGAGTTGGACTTGATGATCCTGGTGTGTCCCTTCCAACTTTAGAATATTCTGTGATTCTGAGTGATCTTCTAGAGAAGTCAGTGTCATTGCTAGGAGGTAGGTGTTTTTGTTCCTATTTTATATGTAGTTGCTGAGAATAAAGCAATTAGGTGGCAGAAGTTGCAAAAAATATTTAAATTACCTTAAAATTCTAGCCTACAGTGACACAGAAAATATATAAAAATTTAAATGGTTCATATAGTTTACCTGATCTCTGCTTTGTGTCAGTGATATTTCATCTGGTGCTGATCTTATTCCCATAGAAGAAGCTGTCTGCTTGCTTCTTGTTCTCCTGACTTGTGCCAGCTTCTAGGGCAATAGCAGAAAGGGTCTGCTTGTAAAAATTTCTTGTGCTTCTACTGTATTTTGCTATTTTATTACTGTAATTAGCCTTGTATAGTTTCCTTCATAGTCAATGCAATAACATTTATTCTAGCTTTTGAGAGATTATATATTCAGAGATATTTCCTCTATTTAAAACAAGAAAACTAGAATCAGACTTGCATTTTTTGAGTGGTTTCATTGTACCTTTCAGTAAAATTCAAGGCTGGCCTACTGTAGAAGTCTCAGCAATGGTATCTTATGCAAGTGCCAGCATGTCTGCTATTGAACTCAGCACAGCTACTTTTGAAATAATGAGCTAGGTTTTCCACAAAATTGGACAATTTGTAGTTGCACTGTTTTAGAATCTTCCTTTCTTTCTCATGGAGAATATAGATAGACTGTACTCCTTGTACTTTCTTAATCTCTGTGTTTTGTGTTAGATGCTGTATAAGCTGTGACCAATGGTCTTAGGAGGTGGATTCCCTCCTGACCAATAGTTACTAAGTTATTAGTGCATATATAAAGAAGTTTTTGTAAATAAGCTTGCTTCTTCTTCGCCATCTTGGGTCCTGCCTGCCTGACTTCCCTGCAAGCTTCCACAAATCCCACAAATAACAGAAATCCAGCCAACAGACAATTGTAATGAAAAATACAGAAAAAACAAAGTATTACTACACTTCAAAAATGCACACTGTAAGAGAACTTTTCTTTTATTTGCTAAATAAAGTTTTAAGCTACATTTATTCTGCCTCTTTCTTGTCAATACAATGTCATGGCAAGATTAAGAGTGGTGTCAACAAACTGAGAATAAGGTCAAAGATGAGTATTCATCCAGTCTCTAGCCTGTGAAAAGACATATGCATTTACAAAAAATTATGATTCCTAAATAAAATAGGAATGAAACAATATGTACACTATCTTCCAAATTTTTGAATAACAGAACTTTGTGAGTGCTTTTAGGGACTAATTAGGGGTTTTAGACTAGAATAATTAAAAGGCCAAGCAAGTTGAAAGGAAGAAAACAGAAAGCTTGGGTAGAGGCTATAACAGTAAGAACAATTTAGTAAAGTTGTCAAAAAACAGGTTGTACAATTTTGTTGGCTATTGTGATTAATAGTGGAAAGATAAATTTTGAGAAAGAAGATGGGTTCATTTTAGCAATGGGAACAGTGAATTAGAAATACTATTTTATGTTGTGTTCACCTACATGTCTGGCTTCTGAGATATGAGTGTACATCTGGCTGTGGGCTCAGGTGTGATATTCTGCTTATCCATCTGAATATAGTTGTTCTCTCTAGTCTATTTTTGGAAGGTTCTAGTGATGGTTCTAGTGATTGGATTAGGTGGGAAAAATGCTCTGTTGGACAAAATGTTCTGGTCTTCCTTACACTGCTGTATACCACCATTGTATAACAGGTGGACTGAGATGTGTGGACTTGGGGGAATCACCTCCCTTCCCTTTTCGGAGCACTTATGTGTGTCAGTCAAGGCCTTAAATGTGACAGAGAGGCCATGGAGAGGCGGAAATAAAACAGAAAAACAGTTCTTATGAGATAATTTATTAGATGACTTTGACCCTTTTTCTACTGATTTCTTGAATGATTAGTGGACAGAACATGATTTGTTAACTATTTATGATAATTAGTGGAATGACTATGAGGATATGGGTATGAGGATATCAGCCTCTGGATTTGCTTCTCAATGACTCACTGAAATTACTTCTTGAAGAGGTATTCACTGCTAATTTTCTATTTCTTCTGGCTCATCAAGGGCATGGGGTAGTTCCTTACTCCTGGACTGGAGGTGTTTCACATTTTTTTCAGGTTATACCCTTCTTGACTCATCACCTGATATCTAAGTACTCATGTGTGTATGCCATCATGCCCTTTATTTCCTTGTGCTTTTCTCCAAATATCCTAGTGAATGTGCACCTTTTTCCTCAGAGACATGCATGAATACTGAAAAGAGTTCAGAAATGTTACCTGTTTCAACAATGATTCATGATTTTTTTAAAATAAAACCAAATTTACTTGGTTTTTCAGTGCTCATCTCATGTTAGTAAGTTATTACTTCACAGCATTTTATGCAAGGAGTAAATAGGTCTTCTGGGCATGGAAAATGGGAGGCTATTTTCATCCATTAATCAAATAGCTTGTAGCTTTCATTTCAAGGCAAAAACAAATGATTAGCCTAGAACAGTTATATTAATTTCTAAATAATATTTTATAAGAAATACTGTGTTTTCTTCCCCTTAGTTCAATTTCCCTGGGAATTGACACTGGAAATAGTGCATCAGAAGCAGGTTACCAGCTGTGGAAAAGGGACTCCTTTTTGTTCCTCATTGAAATATACTCATGTCCGCTTACACTCATATCCATTTCTCTTAGGCCGCTACGCACAGGTTCTCAATGCATCACTCTTCACTGTGCCATTGGTTGGGGAATTTCAATGATTGCCCTTTTGTTGAGAATTCCTGGGGATTTCTCATTAGGCTGTCCTTCAGAGTTGGTAGTGTGTAATAACAGATCACTTGCAAGAGTACCCTGAGGGATGGACCTATGGGGTTATAACTAGATTTTACTTGGTGATTTTGTTTCACTGAATATGTAATTAAAAAAGCATAAGCAATTGCTTTGCTGTAAGCCAGAAGGCACTGACCAATATGCAATGGTATTGCTGACTACTCATGAGCAGATGTCTATGCTTCATGAAGTGCCGGTCAGCACGCTACTAAGCGAGCTTTAAAAATGAAGCTGACTTTTATTTCAAATAGCCCCTGTCTTTGCCAGCTGCAATTGATCAGGGGATGTTCTGAAAGTGCTAAGAGCTTTACTTTTGCAGTTTTATTTTTGCACATCCTGCGGCTATCTCCCCCTTCTTCCTTGGCTCCCAGTGGCCCCATAGGGAATGAAGCCTGCCGAGAAGCAGAAGTGAGTCATTTCCCCCAGCAAGTGAAATATGCCTCTCATTTCTCCAGGCTCTAGGATAATTTATTTTCTATTTCAGCAGGCAACAGCTGAACTTGAGTCTTTGGTTTCCAGCTGATGAGGTATCCAGTACATCAGTGATTCAAAAAGTGATTTGGAAGGAGGCTGCTGAAGTGAAAAGTATAAAATTTTATTTTACAACCAGGGCAAACTGTAAATCCAAAACCTGTTTTTAGCTGCAGCTTTAATCAAGTAAATGTCACTCAAAACAGTATTTCCTATTTTGCATAAGGGGGAGGCACAAGTGAAACGTTTCTCTTGCCAGCTTTCATGTTACCAGAAGAAAGTTCTTCCTCAGCCTCTGGGGTCTCAGCTAGCTGGGGGATCAGAACAAGAAGTAGCTAAGGGAAACAACACAGGTCTAAACAGCAGCTGATGTCTCACTCTTCCTCCTCGCCGGTGGTGGAATGACAGTCTTGTGTCCTTAGGACAAGAGATTCCAAGAGCTCTCATCTCCTGATGTTTTCAGGGTAAAACAGAAATTTAGGTGGAGATTAAAAACTAGAATAAAATCCCTATTAGCCTTTCCCTGTTCTATTTCACTCTTTAGGGTGTGTGAGAGCCTTGAATTCCTAAGAGTGAGATGTTTTGTGAAGAGTCAGTTGACTATGAGGAAGAGAGATTTGGGTAGGGTGGTATTTTATGCACCAGTAGCCAGTGAGTTGCAATGGTATGTGTATCAAATGAGTGAGATTGCTTAAAAAATCACTGGTAAGGGTATAAGTAAAAACCAGATTTAATATTACACAACAGCACAATAAAGTTTGTTCACAAGATTCAATCTACTACTTACTAGACAGTTCAGGCACACCAAGGAAAAGACCCAACAACAAACAAAATCCAGTCAACCGAAACAGAAGTGAACTCAGAACTGTCTCGGGGTGTGTATGTGTGTGTGTGTTTTTAGGTGTGTGTGAAAAAAGGACAGTGAGGGCAAGGATGAAAACAAATATGGCATAAAAGCTTAACAGTACTTAACCATAATTTATACCTTAACCTTAACAATTTAACAAAGGAACAACACTTTGCTTATACCTAACTCACCTTACAACTTAACTTATAACTTAACCTGAACAATTTAATAGAGGAATAACACTTAACAGCATTTAACCGAACTAATAAATTAAACTTAGCAATTTAGCAATGAACAACACTTAGCAGCATTTGACCTAGATTATAATTTATGACTTACCCTTACTTACAGGTCTAACATACTTGGATATCTAAGGTACTTAAACATCTAAGAAAACAGCATTTCTCCCAGCTTTGCTATAGCATATGTGCATATACATACACACAGACACAAAGAGTCAGTGCAAGCAAGGAACTTATGAAAAATTCCCCTAGAAAGTAAGTGAAATACTCTCCTCAGGTGCCTTTGCATCTCTCCAACAGGTGAAGGGTTGAGCTTTGAGGAGTGAGGATATTGGCCCAGGACTTGTTCATTGATCCTCAGAGTACAAAAAATTTGAGAGTTCACTAGCTCTGAGAGGTGTCCCACTCAGAGGGAGATTGCTGGTTGCAGTCCACTGTAGTCCAGGAGAGCTTAAAGGTCTTATTTTGGCTGCTTTTTCAAAGATTTTAGACAAGTCTGTTCCCTCTGAATTGTTAGGTTGATCAATTAGGTATCATCCTCTAAGTTATCTGTTGACAGCATATGTGCCAACTTGTCCATGGCCTAGAACACTGACTGATTGAAGCTACAGGTATTGGAAGAGTTTCAACTCTCAGTAACTGACCAGCTTCATTTTGTACAGCTCAAAAAGTTCAAGACAAGGAACCCTCAGTTTACTAATACCAGAATTATATATCTTGTTGCAGTCATCTTTATGTAATAAATATTTTTCAAAATAGTGTCAAATGCAGTCAGTGCTCAGTATCACAGTGGAGGGAATTTGTTCTTCTGAGAACTAATGAACTTGTCATCAGTGATAATGGCTTTTGTGTTACAAGTGTCTTGTCACTGGGAATTACAGTTTGACCCTCACACATTTTGCTGTTTGCTTGGCATGAAATTTAAGTCCATTAATTCTGAAGAAAGCATAGGTTACTAGAGACCAGAGTAAGAGTTAGGTATTATTAGTTGTATAAGTAATGGTTTACAATTAAGTGTTTCACTTAAGAGTTTCTGCTGCTGTCACAGGTTAGGTTATGACTCAACTTCTGCTCAGGCACCTTTTTAATTAAAAAATGTAGCCACAAAAACTGAACACAAACCTCAAACATACCAAGAAATTAACAACGTCACTATGAGACAGCTAATTCCTTAGTAAAGCTCATAAATTTTGGTCTCTCTGCAGCTGAGGGGATGAGGACCTGGATCCCCATTCTGTATTTCTAAGATAGTTAAAAATTTTCTTTGTACTGCATTTTTCTGCCATCTTCCTTTCTTAGGGAAGTGCAGAGGTTTCTTTTAAAATACAGGAACTTAATATTTAAAAAAAAAAAAAAAAAAAGAGGTCTAAAGATTTATTTTAAGATTTGTTTTTAATCTTGGGATCTGTCCCTTGACCCAGGGAAGTAATTTGCTTACTGTGCTCTCTGTGGAGGATTTACTCACCAGTGCTGTCTCATTGAGATCAGTGCTGCCTCTTGTTTCCATGCTGATGCACCTGGTTCAGGGTCAGCTTTGACCANGATGAGTGAGATTACTTAAAAAATCACTGGTAAGGGTATAAGTAAAAACCAGATTTAATATTACACAACAGCACAATAAAGTTTGTTCACAAGATTCAATCTACTACTTACTAGACAGTTCAGGCACACCAAGGAAAAGACCCAACAACAAACAAAATCCAGTCAACCGAAACAGAAGTGAACTCAGAACTGTCTCGGGGTGTGTATGTGTGTGTGTGTTTTTAGGTGTGTGTGAAAAAAGGACAGTGAGGGCAAGGATGAAAACAAATATGGCATAAAAGCTTAACAGTACTTCACCTTAATTTATACCTTAACCTTAACAATTTAACAAAGGAACAACACTTTGCTTATACCTAACTCACCTTACAACTTAACTTATAACTTAACCTGAACAATTTAATAGAGGAATAACACTTAACAGCATTTAACCGAACTAATAAATTAAACTTAGCAACTTAGCAATGAACAACACTTAGCAGCATTTGACCTAGATTATAATTTATGACTTACCCTTACTTACAGGTCTAACATACTTGGATATCTAAGGTACTTAAACATCTAAGAAAACAGCATTTCTCCCAGCTTTGCTATAGCATATGTGCATATACATACACACAGACACAAAGAGTCAGTGCAAGCAAGGAACTTATGAAAAATTCCCCTAGAAAGTAAGTGAAATACTCTCCTCAGGTGCCTTTGCATCTCTCCAACAGGTGAAGGGTTGAGCTTTGAGGAGTGAGGATATTGGCCCAGGACTTGTNTTCATTTTTAAAAGTCAAAATATTTCATGTCAACATCATCCAAATGAAGCTTGTAACTTTTTCCTCTCCAAAACCTTTGTTGTGTGTAATTCAGTTTTAAAAGGAAGAATGCAAGGGGTGTTTTTTAAGTGTCAGATCATATACAAAGTAGCTACAGCTACTGGTTAATTCACAAATTATTCAGAAAATGCAACCATGGGTATCCTCTTTGAAAAATGAGGATAACTGGGGAGAGCTAGGATCCCGCTCATGAAATGGGGCAAGCAGAAGCCAATGTCCTGCTGAGGACAGCAGTCAGGAATATCCACAGAAACTGCATACTGAAGCCCACAGGAGAGCAGGAGGACTGGCCAGGAGGAAGCAGCTGAGCACTGGGCAAGAAGGAGACCTTGAAAAGGACCTGAGCTTCTAAATTATATAAAAATCAATTAAAACCACAGATAACACTTTGCTACATTGCTTTCTTGGCAATAAATGACTATAGCTGTCATGAGGAAGGCAAATGAGGGTGATGGGAGGGGAGGCAGGCAGGGGAGCAATTGAACAGCGTTTTTCCCCAGCAGCAGAAAAATTTGGAGAGCTGAGAGTCAGGTTCTCACCATGGTCCTGGGAAAGTTCTTCTTTTTGTCCTAGAGTTTTCTGCAAGATAAGAGATCACCATTAATCCCACAGAACATCTCATATCTCTACCTAAAAAGTTGAAAAGAAGCACTCGAGGCTGGGAGGTGCCCAGACCTCCCATGAAAACAGGAGCTGTGTGAGCACCAGCAAGGTCCAGGACAGGTTTCTGCTGAGATATTCCTTAACAGAGAGGGAATGTCTTGGACCCAGTGTGGAAACCTTCCTGGTGCCTAATCAACTTCCCAGCTAGAGTAAGGTCTTCATTCTGATACACTTTCAATTATTTGCTTATATAGTTAGCATTGTTGTATCATACATAACTGGACTTTCATGCTTGGGTAGCAGCAGGAATAGATCAGCAAGATTTCTTGTATCTCATCTCAGGAGGAAAGGTTTTATTAAATCATTAAATAAAATCATCATTTTACATAAAGATAATAATTTTAAAAAAAAAAAAAAAAAGAGGTCTAAAGATTTATTTTAAGATTTGTTTTTAATCTTGGGATCTGTCCCTTGACCCAGGGAAGTAATTTGCTTACTGTGCTCTCTGTGGAGGATTTACTCACCAGTGCTGTCTCATTGAGATCAGTGCTGCCTCTTGTTTCCATGCTGATGCACCTGGTTCAGGGTCAGCTTTGACCAGTCATGGAATGTGGAAGGATTTGTTCATCAGCTGGGGAAATTGCAACAGGAAGAAGTTGGGGGCCAGATAGTGGTGAGTCTGCTCTCCTGCATGATCAAAAGTGCTAAGTGATTGGCTTGATATGAAACACAACTAACAGCAGTATATACAGAGAAGAATTTTTTCCACTTGTACTAAATTTTTGTTTGTTTTTAAGTTAGTTGTTATTTTTTGTCCAACATTGCAAAACTGAATGGAAACATGGAAACAGGTATCTCTCTAAAGGAGATATTTCTATGGAGTTTAGAAAAAGAAAAAATGTTAGGTTAAATCTGTGCTTACACTTGCCTTAATCTGGTGATTTCAGTGCTGCCCTTCTGTTCTCTGATGATTTGTGGAATGTACAGTGTTTCACGTTGTAGATAACTCCAGCTCAAAGCTGGGACATGCTGCTTTTAATAAAATGCATCTAATCCTTAGAACCATTTAACATCTGGAAAGCAAGTTGTTAAAAACCTAAAGTACATCTAATCCTGTGAGCTGCTCAGAGACTGGAAGAGGAGCTTTTTCTTTATGGAGTGCTTTAAAGATGTGAGCTCCTGCAATATTTAGTCTGGAGTATTATTCAGGTTTTTAGGGTTGTCTACCGGGTGCTGGACAAAAATATTTTTAGCATTGTCTATCATGTTCTTCATTTAACAAAGGTGTAAATAATATATATTTAGAGACAGAGATTAACAATCAGTGTAAGAATAAATAAGCATTCTATTTAAGAGTACATAAATAGAAAATGCAAGAATATATGAAGAGGTACAATGAAGATTTTTCCCTGCAAGTACATTATTTTCCTGGTTAATGAAAAGGACTTTGCTCTTCTCAGCAATATATTGGTAATCTGTGGATTCAAACCCCTTAGGTGGCATCATGATATCTTTTATTTTTACTCTAGCAAAAAGCTAAAAAGTGAGAGCCTTCGATTTGGCTTTATTAAACAGCAGTATATCATTCTCAAACCCTCCAGCCAGACTTTCAGATACTCATCACATCAGAAATCAGACATGTAGGTAAACACAATATAAAATATTATTTTTAATTAACTTCTCACACTGGTAAGATGAGCTCACCTTCCTTCTCAAAATTTATCTTTTCACAATTTTGTTAATCATCAATCATGTAAACAAAATTGCACTGCCTGTTTTTTGACAGCTTTCTGATGTTGATTTCACTGTCATTGCTTCTAGACAAACTTTCTGTTTGCTTCCTTTCACATTTCCTGGCCTTTTAATTATTCTAGCCTACAATCCCAAGGATGGTTTGACAGTTAATGAAATGGGGTGCATGTAGAGTTGCCTTCTCAGTCCTATTTTAGCTACACATAATGCTCCATAGGCTTAAAATTTTTCTCCATTACTTACAGAGGGAGTGTTAAAGTAATGACACTCAATTCAGCAGACTCCGTAGAGTCACTAGTTAGGTAAGAGGAATATGTCACATAGAGATGAGTGAAGTGGCATCCAGCCCGTCAAATGCAGTAGGTTTAACTAACTTAGGGCCCACTGGATAATTACAAATACCTCTTCTTTCCCACTCTCATTCCATCTTCTACTTTTGAGTGAGAGTTTTTCCTTACTTCTTCAAGACCTTGATGTTTCCATCCTTTTTTTCACTGGTGGTGGTATTGGTGGGATTAGAAAATACTTTAATGGTGGTTTCATTAGGCTGTGCTAATAAGATTTTAAGTAATGTGCTCTGTTAAATCTAATTATTAGCAAAAGCTTGCCATAATTACTAATTTAATAAAAATTTGTAGGAATTCATTGTCCAAACAGTCTCAGACAATCTGGACAGAAAGTCAGCTAATGACCATTTAGTCATTATAACAGAAGGTTTCTTCAGTTTTAAAAATCAAAATCAATTTGTGTCAGATTTTTTTATTGAAATGTGATAGTGACGATGGAGTTTTTTAGAACAGGAGACTAGAAGAGAAAATATCAAGAGCTTGACATCAGTTTTGCTATTGATTTGCTAAGGGATCTCAGCAAGCTGCTTTTCTCTGGAAAGTATCTCTAAAAATAGTGCTATCAGACCTAAGGATCTAGAGCACAAATTTTATGAGAAGCAGCTGAGGCCACTGGGGTTGTTTAATCTGGAGAAAAGGAGTCTCAGGGGAGACCTTGTAACTCTCTACAATTACCTGAAAGGAAGTTGTAGAGAGGTGGGGGTCAGTCTCTTCTCCAAAGTAACAAGCAATAGCACAGAAGCTATTTAAAAGAGGTGTAGATGGGCTGCTTGGAGACATGGTTAATGGTTGGATTAAATGATCTTAGAGGTCTTCTCCAATATTAATGAATCTTTGTTTCTATTTACCTGGTCCTTAGCTTTGTTTGTGGTGAGATGATTCTAAAGCTATCTGAGAGTGTTTTGAGCTTAATAAAAGGAAATGCCTTATGAATTTGGAGGTGTGGTGCTACAGAGGACTAGCCTGAGAAATGTCAGTGGGCAACTAAGTGAGCAGCAAGGTGTACAGAGCTGATGGAACCTCTCTCAAAAGGTGCAGTTTTGCAGATACACTGAAACTAAGACACTTGAAATTTCCTGTGTCTTTATAAAATAAAGTGACCCCTTATTAATTAGAATTGTAATGATGCTTTGTCTGCCAAAGGTAATGTGTAAACTTTCCTTAAGTCATCTGCTCTTGTGCTCCAGTACATAAAATCCTTTCATTGTTAGACCAAGTTGAGTACTACTGCCAGCTTCTACAAACACTGCCAAGAAACTGAGTCTAGAGTGTTGTGTGATTGAACCTTGGCTCTACCATCACTCCCATCATTGGGCCAGTTTCTAATATTTTTATGTAAACCTATTTCTGATGTTGTAGGGCACCCCAAACAGTAAATGAAAAAGTCACAATTCATAGTCTGTTTATCCAAAACTGGACTGAGAGAAAACCTGTTTTATCATCTCTTGGCCTAAAATGAACTCTTGGTCTGAACTATCATTACAGATGACAGGCAGATTTACTATTCCTCACAAATCCCGTTCAAAAAAATTAGCAACCAAACAACTTCAAATACTTTATTGGTTTAAAGAATAGTGAGTATATACTAAGTAAACATCCTTTCCACCAAGTTGTTATGATTGAGTATTTACACAAGTATGTCAGGTTTAGGAAAAGAGAAATATGTTCATATTTATGATTATAATGATGTGCTTATTTATATTAATAAATCAAGACTGGCTCTGATGGATCCTACATTGGTTGTTGTCTTTTTAAAAAAACTCTCTTGCTTTCATGAAATAATGGTGATTATTTTTAAAGCATTGCTATTAGGCCTTTAGAAATGGTATTTGAATCCTTATTCTATTGATCTGAATTATTAATTGCATCCTTTCTCTGAAGCATAATTTTAAATTTTCTTCAGTAGTGGTGAATCTTTAATAAGCCTCTAGCTGAGACATGCACTTATCCCATACAATAATTGCAATGAAGTTCTACTTATTAGTGATGCCTTGTTAAAACTGTTTGGCTGACTCTTACTTTGCATCGAAAGGATGCTTTTCCTTAGGATCAAGAAAAGTAATTAGTACTAGGCTAAAATACACAGATAAACTCATAAACTGTTTCAACAGGTTATTTTGCAACTGAAGACTAAAGTGCTCAGCCAAAGTTGTGGTTAATTAGCATGGGCCACAAACAGTAGCCTTGGAAAAGGGAGTGATGTCTTGCTTCATGCTATATTTTGACCTCGAGTATATAGGCTTAATTGTCTTATTGCTGCAGAGTTGGACTGGTCCTTACCTTTGTGGTAAGCTTGTACAGAAATTTGAACTGATTCCATCAAAGTTTGGATGTTATGAGATTGGAAGCTGACATATCTCAAAATGAACAATGATTTAGCAACATGACAAATTTCATCTCAGAAAAGCCCTGTGCCCATTACTTGAAAATTGAGAAACTGTATTTATGGACATGTTTACTTGTGGGAGAGGAACAGAGTGGAAACAGCAGCAGGCCCTGAGTTAGCATCTGTAAGGCCCTAAACAACCTTGCTCAATGAGACTTAAGAGGGATTACAGTTGTTCATGTACTCTGAGTTAGACACATGGGACAAATACTGATGAGATATTCTCAAGAGGTCAAAACAACAAAAAGATTTTACTGGCAATTTTAGAAAACCAGAGAACTTTACTAAAAAGTTTAGTGGAACATTCTTAAAGAAACACTTCTTAAAGCATTAGCTTGGCTCATTCAACTTAGCAAACTTCGTGCCTGTTTGATTTTAATTTACTCAAGAATTCCAAGAAGAGGGAATTAGAAGAAGAAAGAGAAAAAGACAGAAAAGACATAGAAAAGCACATGTATAACTACAAACTCCTGGGCTGCAGTGGTGTTCAGATAGAAATTCCCAGAGGAGGTATGGCCAAGGCATCTGATTGCCTCATGTTCAACCTTAAATACCCCTTGGCCTTCCTGGGCTCTTCCCCTAGGTGGGAGTTCCAGTCATTTGTCTGCTCAGGAGCTGGGTTAGGAGCTCCAGAGGCAGGTGTAGAGCATTGCCCCTGCTGTGGCAGGGACTGGCAGCCACTGCCGGGCTCTAGGGTGGGGGTGTACAGGGCAGTGCACTGCCTCACCAGAGCAAGGCACAACCTGCCCCTTCCTCCCCCACACATGCAGCTCAAAATGTCTTGAGACATCAATTTTCCCAGTCTCTCACAGCATCGCCTTCAGCCTGTACCACTGCGTTACCTTGCTCAAGTCTGTGCGCTTTTCAGAGTGTCTAGGTTCACAATTACACATATGTGCACACATAGTATAAAATTACCCTTTACTCAAAGGCCAGTTATTCTAATGGAAGATGGAGAACTATTGCTTTAAGCCCTGCATAATGTGTAACAACTTAATGACCTTAGGAGAAATACTAATCTTGTTTTACATACATCTTCTGTATGAAGCAGAAAATTGTATTTTTTCCATCATGATCATATATGCATTATATTTTAAACAGAGTTTTAGAGGGAAAGGATATCTTGCTTGTATTGTGGGAAATGGAAAATTCCATCTAATGAGCTGTACTGCAACTTCTGGTAACCTTGCCATTTACACAAATTATTTTAAATATTAAATAGAGTAATTAAAATTTGGACTGTATTTCATTTAAATCTATTGTGTTGGAATATTTTTTCTTACAGAAAAATCGATTGCCATCAATTCCATTTCTAAAAAGGTTATTGAGTTCTATGAGACATATATGCCTGAATAAAGTTATGAACTGTTTATTGTATGGATATATTGCGAGAAAACATTCCTTAAGAATGAGGTTTAAATTGTGTGATATGTAGTAAATGTGCTTTTACTCCATCTATGCTACAAAGCAGTGCATTTGAGAATACATTTTACCAAAAAAGCTGTTTTGTTTGGTTCTGTAAGAAGTTGGGAAGCAAGACAGATTAAATGTCTTGAAAATGAGAAGATAAACTTAGATATTTTTAAAAGTTGCAGGAATAGTTTTATCAGATTCACAGAATCACAGAATCAACTAGGTTAAAAAAGATCTTTCAGATCATTGAATCCATCCAATGACTTAACACCACCTTACTGATGCCTTAAGGATGCTAGAAATAAAACAACACACTTTCTGAGATTAGTATAGGAGGTAATATAAAAACTGGTCTTTATTGGAGGCCTCCAAGGGGCAGATATGGAATAATATCCACACAAACCCATCCCCCATAGGCTGAATACAGTTTTGTAAATTTAGCAAATTAGCATATTTGACAAAAATCACCAATTAAGACCACAAGAGGTGAGGTAATTTTCCCCCAGTTCAACCCACTTTGGAGCCCCCCCACCTTGGTAGTAGCTGTACATTGTTTCGAAGAGCTGTTTTCCAGCCTTGGTAGCCAGGGAGAACTGAAAATAGGGTGGGCCCCTGGAAGGTTGTTTTGTCTTTTTGCCTAGGAAGAGGGTATGGGAAAATACTGGGACTAGCTACTAATACAATAATAG
Source organism: Pardalotus punctatus (assembly GCA_013400915.1). Taxonomy (NCBI): domain Eukaryota; kingdom Metazoa; phylum Chordata; class Aves; order Passeriformes; family Pardalotidae; genus Pardalotus; species Pardalotus punctatus. The sequence goes on from VZTX01020270.1 coordinate 139,061, forward strand.
CCTACAGAGCTACAGATATATGTGTAAAGAATACAGAGAATATATAAAAGAAAAAAGGCAAAAATCAATCGACATCATTATCAAAGGGACCATGTCAGTAAATGCCATACCCAGTCTTTTCTTAAACAGCTCCAGAGATGGTGACTCCACCACCTCCCCCAGCAGCACAATCCAATGCCCAATAACTCTTTCTGTGAAGAAATTCTTCCTAGTGCCCAAGCTAAACCTTCCATGAACAGGTTAAGACTATGTTTTCTTGTCCTGTGGCTGGTTGCCTGGGAGAAGAGACTGAT
>VZTX01020270.1:139698-180860 GCA_013400915.1 Pardalotus punctatus
CCGTTCAGCCAGTTCTTAACCCAGTGAAGGGTGCACCTGTCCAAGACATGGGCTGCCAGCTTTTCCAGGATTATTCTGTGAGAGATGGTATCAAAGACTTTGCTGAAGCCCAGGTAGACAACATCCACAGCCTTCCCTGCATCCACCAGGTGGGTCAACTGGTCAGAAAAGGAGATCAGGTTGGTCAGGCAGGACCTACCCCACCTAAATCCATGCTCGCTGGGTCTGATTCCCAGTCTGTCTTGTATGTGCCATGTGATTACATTCAGGGTGAACTCTTCCAAAATGTAGCTGGGCACCGAGGTCAGGCTGACAGGCCCGTAGTTTCTCAGATCCTCCTTTTGGTCCTTCTTACGGATGGGTATCACACTGGCCAGCTTCCAGTCATCTGGGACTTCCCCGGTTAGCCAGGACTGATGGCAAATGATGAAGAGTGGCTTGGTGTGCTCTTCTGCCAGCTCCCTGGTCACTCTAGGATGGATCCCATCTGTTCCCATAGAGTTATAAGCATCAAAGTGGCTCGGCAGGCCACTAACAGTTTCCTCCTGGATTGCAGAGGGTCTAGTCTGCTCCCTGTCCCTGTCTACTAGCTCAGAAGGCCAGTTGTCCTGAGGACCACTTGTCTTATTGTTGAAAACTGAGGAAAAGGTGTAAAGTACCTCAGCCTATTCCTGACCTTTGGCAACTATGTAAAATAAAGCTTTGTCCTGCCGTGTCCAATGACTTTTGGTAACTAACTCCTTTATTGCCCTGCTGTGTCCAATAAAGAACAGAGGTTTTCCTTGCTCCTCCTTTTGCTATTAATGTGTTTATAAAACTGTTTTTATTATCCTTTACAGAAGTGGCCAATGTTAAGTGCTAATTGAGCTTTTCCTCTAATTTTCTTTCTGCATAACTAACTACACACTTAAACATTTCCTGAGTTGCCTTCCCCTTCTTCCAGAGGTGACATGACCTCTTTTTTCCCCTGCATTCCTGCAAATGCTCCCTTCCCACCCGGGCTGGTCATTTTCTCTGTTGGCTCATCTTCTGGCACGTAGGAAGAGCCTGCTCCTGGGCATTGAAGATTTCTTTCTTGAAATATGTCCATCCTTCCTGGACCCCCTCTTTTTTAAGGGCTGTTTCCCAAGATACTCTCTGACTCATCACCTTGAATAGGCTGAAGTCTTTTCTGAAGAGCATGTAGCCATCCATTGCAACACTCCTGTCATGCGAGTCATCCCACCGTATTTCTGTGATAGCAACTCCATCATAGCTTTCATGCTCTACAATGGCTTCCAGCTCCTCTTGTTTGCTACCCATGTTGCATGCATTAGTGTGTATGCACTTCAGCTGGGCTGCTGATTTCACCCCTGACTCTGGCTTACCACCCTTAGGCTCCTCTCTGGAGAGCCTGGTTTAATTCCCTTTCCCCTTCAAACCCAGTTTAAAACCCTCTCAATCAGCCCTGCCAGCTCATGGGCTAGAATCCTTTTGCCCTTAATAATGACCTCTGTTCTACTTTATGTAATGGAAAGACAAAAATGCACCAGAATAGTCAGCAATGGTTAAATGTGGGGCAGGAATAATGTGGGGTTTTTTAAATGGAATTTAAAGCACTTATTAACCTGCAGAAGTGTGTTCAACCAAGTTGTTCACCAGGAGACTTTCATGGCAAGTAACTGACGTGGCAGGCTAGGAAAATGCATCCTTTTATTCTGAATATTTCACTCTGGAAATATGATAGAGAAAACAAAGGAAAGATCACTTGTACAGTTTAGAGTGAAAAATGCTTTTTGAATTCTGTTTTATTTTGTTTTTGTCTTTTCTGTTTGAGGAAACAAGAAATCTTTTTCTCAGTCAGTTACAATGAAATACATCTTGAAATAGGGTTTTCTTCAATCTATACAAAATGGATCTTTTCCAGCTAAGAGACATCAATTTTTCTATATGTAATATTGGGGAAAAGCCCCACACATTTCCAGGGAATGTGCAGAAGGCTTCTGCTTTGTGAAAATTTGGTGTAACTTTTATAATTCGTTAAGTGGATTGTCTGTCAATTAGAAATTCCACCTTATCTTTCTGCAATCTTGCTTCCACAGCAAGATGTTTATTGTCAGCTAGAAGTGCCACTTCCATGGCATCTGAATAACCACAAGACAATCTGTCTTTACTGGGTTAATTCATCAATTAGCAAGATCTTGTGGTGGGGGAGATGCCCTGCTACAGTGATTGCTTCATGTTTGGCCCTAAATACCCCTTGGCCTTCCTGAGCTCTTCCTCCAGGTAGGACTTCTGGACATTTTTCCACTGAGGAGCTGTGTTAGAGGCTCCAGAGGTGGAGTGTGGGGCATTGCCTCCAGTGTGCCCGAGATCAGCAGCCACTGCCGGGCTGGGATACAGGCTCTAGGGGTAGGGGTGTATAGGGAGTGCACGGCCTTGCCAGGGCAAGGCCCAACCACACAAAACCTTGCCCCACACAAACATGAAATTTTTTGAGCCAACAATCTCATCCAGTCTCTGACAACCATCCCATGGCTTGAGACATTGACTGGGAGAGCAGTAATGGTACCTTTCTTCTCATGGCCTAATCTAGCAAACAGAACAAAAGGGAAAGAAGATGAAAATACACAGGAACTCATGCAACCGTCAATTGCAATTTCAAAAATCAAAGCATAAATCTTTATAAAAATAAAGATTTCCCTCTATACAATTCATTGCCCCCATCCAGTGAGTCTCTAACATTTCAGGTGAGGTGCGATGCAAAACCAGGATCTGGGGGGTGAGTTCATGAACCAGTCTTTCAGGTGCAGTGACCAAAGAATCCAGCAGATTGGTCTGTGATTTCCTTTGTGTTTCTTGAGACAGCAGTCTTCTTCAGTGAGACTTAGTAATCTTGAATGTGAGACAATTTTATAAAATTATTTTTGATACTTACTGGACTAGTAAGCTGGGCTCCAAAATAGCATGTCAAGTTCAATTAAAAATTCTCTATTGCATATTGATAGTACAATGCATTACATTCCTTGTACAAACTCTAAGGATAGGCTGCCTTGCTTTTTGGCATCTGTGATCTTACATGCCCAGGTATCACCACAACCCAAACAAATATACAGGTGCTGGATTACCACCCTTAGCCCTCCCACCAACCAGATTTCAGGGGGATCCCAGAACCTGTACCCAGGGAAAGACGAAAAGGTCAGTGGACACCATGGGAAAATTACATTCTGTAAATATTCTACTACATAAGTCTGGATTGCCTCAAGGTTGGGAGTTAAAGATAAAACAGCCCTTGAGTAATTCCAGCCTCTTCAGCATGTCATTTCAGTCAGGGTCCTGGGATTGGAACAAATGCCTTTTTAACTTTATCAAACCCTTTAATAGTTCTCAACCCCAAAACCTTTCCTCTTCCCTTAACCACTTATGCCTTCTTCATCTACAACCAGAACTTTACAGCTGCCACTTCAGCTCATCTGTCAGCCCCTTTTCTCCGTCCTTACAGGAGCCACCAACTGTTCAACATCCCCTTCTTCTGCACAATTTTGCTTTACACATCACTTACCGTTACTACACGTGCTTCCCTTGGTATAGTAATTTTATACTTTGGTCTGAGGAGACAGGAAGAGGTACAAAAATTTGATTCCATAATCATATGAAATCCTTTGTGTGCTCCCAAAACTAAGAGGGAGGAATTCTTCCCATCCACTGTAGCAATTAGAGAAAAAATACAAACATCTTAAAATACTGCTGGCAACAAACTTAAATAAACATATACGAACATAAATATCTTAAAACTTATAAAGATAAAAATGTGTAAACACTTGGTGCAGTGGAGAACTGCAACTCCTCTGGAGGAACTGTCCACCTGGTATTCTTTTGTGTTATTTGCCACAGAAAGTTTCATTAAATCTTTAATCAAACTAGCAAGAACTGTCTGTGAAAAGAAACATAGAAGACATAAAAAATGCAGCCATCATTAATAAAACTTATTCAAATAAAACTTACTTAAATTATCTAGTACTTTAACAACACTGATGAGGATTCTTTGCACCACGTAGGCAAACATGAGTTATAGTAGCCAGCCATCCTTTTGAGATTTTTTCACTTTTAAATAAGATGGTTTTTGATGGATCTACATATTCTGTTACATCCTATTTTGCATATTTGGACTCAAGTCCATAAGACAACTATTAATGTAGTATTTTTAATATGAGGGTGATGTTAGAGCAGTCCTTTAGGAAAAAGAACTCCTTCTTTTCTTTCTTGCTCACTGCCCTCTGGCATTTGCAGCCATACTTGAGATTACTATTATTATTAGGTAAAAGGTCCTGCTAGGATGATTGACTAATACAGGAGCAAACAACCCTACTGCCATACCGGGGACCCTGTTCTGAAAGTACAAAAAGATAAACCATTCCACGTATTTAATTTTAGAACTTTGTGTTTTGTTGCAGCTTTGTCTGCAATGGAGTTATTGTTTACTATATTGTCCAATATAGTTTCTCCATGTCTGGAGCTGACTTTATTTGAGCAATTTAGGAGTCTCCAGTTGTAGATTTCACAGTCATGCGGGTAGTTAAAAGTCCTTTCCATTTCTGCTTAAGTGTGTCTTTATTCCACTTCTGGATGGGCATCCAGTCTTCTGGCTGATGAGATATGCTTGAACATTCAGAGTTATTAGTGAGACCAAAAAAACAAACATGCACAATGATAAAAGCACTTGTCCCCAAAAGGTTATGGATTCTCCAGCAGCAGGCAAGGTTCTGCTAGTGGCAGGCAATGCTCAGTACTCACTGCCACCATAAGGAGGCAGTGTAGGAGCAGTCTGCAAAACTTCATTGCAAATATAGGGAAGCTGAATTGCCATTTATTTCCAGTGAGCTTTTCAGGCTATTTGAATTCATCACCCTCTCCCAGCTCACCATTTGGAGGTGATGCTGAGAATTCACTTTCTCAGTCTCAATTCTTAAATTTTGCAATAAATAACAATAGCATGGGAGAAGGCTGAGGGGGCATCAGCTGTTTTTCATGTATTGGTTGGAAGCCCTCTGCCTCCCACACTCTCTCAGTAATTTTAGCACAATTTGGAGTGGGGGAACAGAGGAGTTCTCCCCCTTCCAATGGGTCCAAACTCTTCACGCAACAGGTTGCTTCCTGAGCAAAAACCAGGGCACTTCATCATGTGCTTCCTCCGCTGAAAGCTTTATTTAATTCTCCCCCAATAATGAAATTTTCAAAACATTCTCCTTTTAATTTTCTTTGGGTCTATTGTTAATTTGCCCTTGCAACTTAACCAATTCTGTTGCAGAGTGTGATATCATCATCTCCTGTCTCTTGGAAAGCAAATTCCATCTTTACAAGGGAGCGGGGCTTGGGGTGAGGGGCAGAGGGTATTGGTTGTGCTGAGTCAAACCCCTCCTCCAGAGAATGGAGAGTTGAGAGAGGTGCTCAGAGAGTCCTGCCTCCTTCTCTGCCTCCTCATTTTTACCGGTGGGCAGAGTTTACCGGGAAGGGAGGGGTTTGGCTTTGCTACATGAAACTCCTTCTCAGGGCTGAGGGGGATGGCAGCATGTTCAGGAAAGCCGAGCTCCTCCCCCAAGCTGGAAAACCGGGGTTCATCCTCCACACCTTCCCCAGTAGTACTAAATAAATAAGTAAATAAAAGGTCTGGCTCTGGACAAGCTTGTTTAACTGTTTTTCCAGGTTTTTGGCTAGCTCCCTTTTGGCATTTAATTCTCACTCTGCCCTAAGCAAGCTGTTGTTTCAGGTTCCAAGGCAATTTGCAACTCAATCAGCTTTTTCTGTTTGCACTCTGAAACATCTTTATCTCTGAGTTCAGCCTCCACCTATGTGGATACCAGGCCTTTTCCCGTATGAAGAGTTTTTCCCTTCTTTTGCCAAAGTTCTGATATTCTCTGCAACTAACTGGATTTTGCCAGTTCTTCTCAGCCTACATCTCTCTGGCTGGGTCTGGACAAGCTTTATAAGCTTCCAAGAGTGCTACAACTGGATGACAGAACAGATCAATCTTTGCCCAGGGTTCCATGACCTTTCTGTCAATTTATGGTTTTTTTTAACTGAAAATGTCCTTCTTTATTCTGCGAAGAGCAGTTGTCTCCAAATAAAATACCTCTTCAACTCAAGAATACCCTGTGCAAATGTGAATTCCATCTAAGGGGTGTGGGGTATAGAAAGGAAGGTTCCTGAAAATCTAAACCTGTTGTCAGAGTGAGTGTGTTGTAAGAACCAGGAGAGGTGGCAAGGTGTCTGAGCATGCTTTCCATGTAGAAGTGATCTCAGCAACACTGAGATGAAGGACATACCTTATGCAGCCCTCTAAGGATCATTTCTAGCCTCCAGAAATGAGTTTGTTCCTGGTGTTTTGAAAAAGCTGTATAGAATGTTGGTTAGGTTTGGACTGTCATCGGTCTTTCAGATCAGTGGATAGGTGGAAGTATCTGATGACCCTCAGATTCTGGAGGACACCTGGGTAAAATATGTTAGGGTTTCTTAACAGTAGCCCACCAGCTAAATTGTGGTAATAAGTATCACAGTGCACAAAGTGAGGAAGAAGTTGCAGGTCAAATGATTTGTCTTAGGCAATTAGCTATTTTCCTTAAACATGTTCATTATACGTGGTGGTAAGATTCTAGGTTAGGTCAATCAACAATGCAGTAAGGCTGCTGAATTTTCACTAGATGTCATTATACTGCGAATTGTTACTAAACTAATTTTACTTACATCTGCTGTGTCTGATAACTAGAACGCTCTGCTCTGCCATTTTTGAATCCCTTAAGTGCTCTTTCCCAAATATTTGGCTTTTCACCCCCACCTTTCCCCTCAGGATTGTAGATTACTTTGCACCTCTGAAGCAATTGGATTTGTTGTGCATGAGATGCCTTCTTAACAACAGAAGGGAATTATTTTTTGGCCTGGAAAAAAAGGTTTCAGATTTGAAATTGAACATTTTCCTTTTAGATTGATCATAGTACACAGAACTTTTCCTTGCTCAGACTGTTTACCCAGGAAAAATAAAACCACTGTGTTGATAAATCAAAATGCTGCCTACTCCATTTTTACCAGTGTATCAACCTGCACTGTATCTTTTTAAGGTAGCTAAATGGCATCCAGACACTTTCCAGTGTATACAAATTGATCCACAAGCATGAACAATGGAGGAATACTATGAACTGTAAATTTCCAAACTATGCAAACTTCCCTAAGTCTAGACTTAAATGTATGGTGACATTTCAGTTTCTCATTGTAATTCAGAAGAAAAAGAGTTTGAGAGACTATTACACTTCCTCTGTAAAGATGATGGGGAAATATTTAAATTTGTAAGACAAAGCAACACTACAAAGTTAAAAGAGCAAATATTCATCAATACAAACTTTTGTTTTCATGACAGTTTATTTTCTGGAAATGAGAAGGGGAAAGGAACAACACAAAAACCCTAAAAAAGATGGAGAAAAGATTACCCACAACTTTCACAGTTGTATCAGAAGTTTCTTGTCTTAATGCTCTTTTCCCCCCCTCCTCCTTACCTCAGCAGTGGTATATTTCTCCTTCGTTTTTAACCTGATATTTCCTCAGTTCTGTGCATTTGCACTATCATGGTCTTCCTAAGTGTCTAATGTACATATGTTTGCCAAGTGGCAAAAGTGGAAGACAATGACTGAAAATACCTTACAGCAAAAATATTCCGTGACTGTGGGCTACAGATTCAGATGGCTGACTGTGGTGAAATACTGAGACTGGGTAGCTGCTCATGCCCACTTTTGTCTTTGCCCTCTCTGTAGACTAGTGTCAGTACTTTTGGCCTCTAATCCAAGCACAGTTTTGTTTAGGCACTGCCAGCTTGGGTCAAACAGCCAGTTCCCAGGCTATGTTTTATGTCTCCCCTTAGGCATAAGAACACTCAGCCTTTGGGAAAAATGTTTGATCCTGCTTTGAGGCCTTTTGGTCTCTTGGCAGAATGTACTGGGACACTGAAACAGTGACAGCACCATGAAGCTCCCACAGAATGATCCTGACTATTCAGGACACCTGACCAAAAATGGCCAAAGAGATTTTTCATACCATAGAGTGTCATGCCCAGTATATAATCTGGAAGAAGATGGCCAGGAGCTGCTGATCACTGCATGGTGACAGGCTGGATATCAGTCAGTGGGTGGTGAGCATCTCTTGTTTCTCTCAGGTGTTTCTTTCTCCTTTTCATTATTGTTGCTGTTGTTGATATTATTGTTATATTTTGTTTTTTTCAAGTATTAGACTCTTTTTATCCCAATTCATGAAGTTCCCTTTTTTTTTCCTTCTTTGGTCTTCTCCACACCAGTTGCAGGATTTTGAGAGAGCGGCTGTCAGCTTGGTTTAAACCACAACAATGATTTATTCTTAGGTGAACTTCTTGGGATACTTGCGAGGCCTATTTGAGCTCATCTCTATATAGGACATGTAGTGAGCATGCCTCAGAAATTTACTTTGACCTGAATATAATTTAACCATCAGTGTTACAGTGGCCAGAGTGTGGTTTTGGGGTAAGTCAGATTCCTGTGCGTATTAGTAAACATACAGGTTTGAAAGGCTAGTACTGGTTAGCCATGGTACACCTGGATCTGTGGTGCCTCTTGCTAGATGGAGATCCCAATGTTTGAAAATCCCACAACCCCTTGTTTTCAATGTGGTTTTCAACGATCCATTGTACTATTCAATTTTCCCAGAGGCTGGTTTGTGATAGGGAATATGATAGACCCACTCCATACCATGCTCTCTGGCCTGGTGTCTATGAGGTGATTTTTAAAATTAGTTCCATTGTCTGTCTCAATTCTTTCTGGGATGTCATATTACCACAGGACTTCTTTTTCAAGGCCCAAGATGGTGGTCTGGGCACTGGTGTGAGGCACATGGTTCATCTCCAGACATCTACTGGTTGCTTCCACCATTACAAGCACAATGGCCTTGTAGCACCCACCTTGGCGGGTTTGCAGGAGTGTGATGAAATCCATCTGTCAGGCCTCCCCATATTTATATTTCAACCATTGTCCCTCATACCACAGAGGCTTTGTCTGCTTGGCCTACTTGATTGCATTTTGTGTTTCCAGTTGTGGATATGCTGGGAGATAGTGTCCATGACTAAGTTCACCCCTCAGTGACAAACGCCTCTCTTCCCTCTTGCATCCCTGGGCGACCAGGGTTTCCCATTCAAGCTTGCTGTACAATCAGCATGATCTCCTTCCTCCATGTAGCATCCAGGGCATAATGTGTGGAAGGGACTTTCCCTTTGCACATCCAGCCCAGCACTGGGTGTTGGGTGTCAGAAAAACTGTGCTTTGGTGCCAATCACATCTGAAGCACCTTGAACCCCTTCATAAACTGACAGGATCTCTTTTTCATTAGGGGTGTAGCAGGCCTCAGATCCTTTGTATTCCCAACTCCAGAACCCCGGAGCTGAGTCTCAGGTCTCCCTGGGTAATTTTTGCTAGAGACTCCTGGAAGGACTGTTCTCCCTGGATGAACTGTAGAGCACGTTTTTCACATCTTGTCTTATCCTGACAGGCCCAAGGGTTACTACATGAATAATCACCTGTTTAACGTGTTTAAGAGGTTCTTGTTGTTGTTAAGGACCCCATTTGAAACCATTCTTCTTTCCAGTCATTTGATAGAGGGCTTATGATCTGACTGTAATCTGCATTCTCCAAAAACCACAGCACAGAGGAAAGCTTGTCTTTACTTTTAGCTGCTTGGTGGGGACATCACTGCAATTTTGTTAACCACATCCATTGGAATCTGATTATATCCATCTTGCCATTTTGCCCCTAAAAACTGATATTCCTGGGCAGGTCCCTTGACTTTACTTTGCTTAAAGGCAAAACCAGCCTTCAGGAGGATGTGAGTTATCTTGTCCCCTTTCTCAAAAACCTCCTCTGCTGAGTTGTCTCATATGATGACATCATCAAGGTACTGCAGTGTTCTGGAGCCTCACCCTTTTCCAGTGCAGTCTGGATCACTCCATGGCAAATGGTGGGGCTGTGTTTCAATCCTTTGGATGGTTGAATCCAGGTGTACTCAACATACCTCCAGAATAAAGCAAACTCTTGCCTGTACTCTCTTGCTAAAGGAATGGAGAAAAATGCATTAGCAAAATATCAGTGGTGGCACCACATTGCTGCCTTGGACTCCAGTTCATACTGAAGTTCCAGCATGTCCATCACAGCAGCACTCAGTCATGGTGTGACTTTGTTCAGGCTATGATTAGTTGACTGTCAGCCTCCACTCCATATTGGACTTACTCACTGACCATTAGAGGATAAGTGAGTCTTGCTGACCTCCCTGGCTTCCCAGTTCATGAATCATCTCAGGGATGGGGGTCACAGATTCCTGGTTTGTGCAGTACTGTTGATGGTGCACTGTTGTGGTAGCAATCAGTACCTCTTGTTCTTTGACCCTATGTGGTCCCACAGCAGAAGGGTCCTCTGAGAGACCAGACAAGGTGCTCAGCTGTCTAATTTCCTCTGTCTCCACAGCAACTCTCCCAAAAACCCAATGGTGCACTCTTGGGTCCTTGAAATACCCTCTTCTGAGTTAATCTATGCCAAAGATGCACAGGGCCTCCAGGCCAATCAGAATGGAGTTTTTGCAATTCGTTCCTAGTCAGACTCCCTTCAGCTCTACCCCCAGAAACAGATGGATTCTGCTCCTACAGATCTTGATGGCATCAGGTACATTGTGTACCAGTGCCAACTAAAGCCCTTGCAGGTCTGATGCACCAGACCAGCAAGTCCACACAGTCCAGTAGATCTGGTTGTCCCTATCCTCCTGCTGGAGGCAGGACCCCTCTAGTTCTAGTCATGGTAGTAGTGGTTCATGTCTTGTAAATATGAACTTGAGGTCTCTTCAGGAGGAATGTTATCAAGGGCTGATAACATTCAACCCTTCCATTCTGTCCAAGGACTTCAAAACCGGAAACTTGGAAACTGCCACTGGAAACTGGAGTGGCATTTATCCTTGAAGAATTTTCTGTGGTGGTTGTCCTTCATCTCAACTCACACAACTCTGTTGCTGGGGCAGATATGGGTTTTCTATCCCACTTCCTCCTGTCCTCTCTCTGGTCATGCAGGTAAAAGCACAGGTTACCTTGTGGTGTGCACTGTCTCTTGAGAGCGGGTGGAATTGTACCCCCCAATTAAGTGCTCCCACTGAGACCCTCCAAACCTTGCTGCTGCTCATTCACTTCCCCACCTTGTCCTCCCTCTGCCCTCTGTGGCATGCTGGACAGGAGAATTGGAGGTGCCAAAGGTAAAGGTCATGGGTGAAGATAAGAATAATTTACTGGAAACTGCAGTGAGATAAGAGAACAAACTCTAACAGCAACATTAATTACAAAGGTGTACAAAAGCGAGAGAGTGATTCACATGCAAAATGCTCAATGCAGAGCCCAATCCAGCTGCAGCCCAAGCAGAAAAGAGCTCTTATCCCCATAAGAGACTCCTTTCCCACCTGACAATGATGTGAGGTGATACAGAATAAACTCCAGGTTCTCGCCATGTCCCCTCTTTGTTACTGCAAAAATCATCCCTGGCTGGAACCAGGAGAAGTTTCAATTCCCCTACCATAAGCACGGGCTTCTTCCACTAGATCAGGTTGCTCAGAGTTCCATCCAACGTGACTTTTAACCTGACTTGTAACACTTTCAAGGATGGGGCATCCACAGCTTCTCTGGGTGACCTGTTCCAGTACCTCACCACCCTCACAGAAGGGTATTTACAGAAGAAAGAATTTCTTCTGTATACCTAACCTAAATTTCTCCTCTTTGAACCCATTACTCCATGTTCTATCTCTAGAGTTCCTGACGAAGAGTCTCTCTCTGGCTTTTCTGTAGGTCCCCTTCAGATACTGGAAGGTTGCTATGAGGTCTCTATGCAATCTTCTCCAGGCTGAACAGCTCTGACTTTCTTAGGCTGTCTTCATAGGGGAAGAGCTGTAGTCCCCTTATCAACTTTGTGACCCTCTTCTAGACTTGTTCTAACAGGCCCATGTCCTTCTTATGTTGGGAGCACTGGAACTGTACGCAGTGTTCCTGGTGGGATTTTGCAAAAGCAGAGTACAGGGGGAATCACTTCCCTTGACCTGCTGGCTGTGCTGCTTTTGATGCAGCCCAGGATTCAATTGACTTTCTGGGCTGTGTGCACGCACTGCTGGCTGATGTTGAGTTTTTTATCACCTGCCACCCCCAAGTCCTGCTTCACAGGACTGCTCTCAATCACTTCTGTGCCCTGCCTGTATGTGTTCCTGGGATTGCCCTGACCCAGGTGTAGGACCTTACACTTTGCTTTGTTGAACTTCATGATGTTTACATTGGCCCATCTCTCAAGCCTGTCAAGGTCTGCCTGGATGGCATTATCCCTTCTCTCCATTGTGTTGACTACACCACAGAGCTTGGTGACATTAGTGAACTTGCTGAGGGTGCACCAGTCTCGCTGTCCATGTTGCTGACAAAGATGTTGAACAGTGTCAGCCCCAACACCAGTTCCTAAGGGACACCACTTGTCACAGGTTTCCATGTAGACAATGGGCCATTACTGCACCACTGTTTGGGTGCAGCCACCCAGCTAAGTCTTTATCCACTGAGGGGTTCGTCCATCAAATCCATGTCTCTCAAGTTTAGAGGCAAGGAAGTCATGTGGAACAGTGATGAATGCTTTGCACAAGCCCAGGTAGATAATATCAGTTTCTTTGCCCCTATCCACCAACTCTGTAGCCCTGTCATAGAAAACTATCGAACTTGTTAGACATGATTTCTCTTTAGTGAAGCCATATTGGTTATCACTAGTCATCTCTTTGTTTACCAACATAGTTTCCAGGAGAATGTACTCCTTGATCTTACCTGACACAGAGGTGAGACTGAGTTGTCTGTAGTTCCTTGAGTCTTTTTGTTTTTTAAAAACGGAGGTTTTATTTCCTTTTTTTCAGTTATCTAGAACTTCACCTGACTGCCACAATTTTTCGAATCTGGTATATAGTAGTTTAGCACCTTTGCTACCAGTTCCCTTAGGACCCACAGATGAATCTTGTCAGATCCCATAGACTTGTGCACATTCTGGTTCCTTAGATGATCTTGAACTTGATTCTCTCCTACAGTGGGTTCCGGGTCTTTGTTCTTCCAGTCCTTGCATTTGTCTTCCATGACTTGGGGCAGCTTGGCTGGAGCACATGCTGTTGAAGACTGAGACATAGAATTCATTGAGAACCTCAGTCTTCTCCATATTCCAGGCTTATCCAGGTAGCCAGGTCTCCCATTTCCTTCTGAAGAGGGCCCACGTAATCCTTAGTCTTTTTTTTGTTAGCAACATACCTCTTTCTATTGTCTTTGACATCTCTGGCCAGACTCAATTCTAACTGGGCGTTAGCTTTCCTATCCTTGTCTCTAGCTTCCCATACAAATTTTCTGTATTCCTCTGTCAGAGACTGAAATAGTTCATGCCTCAAACATTGATATAATGTTTTTCTCATTGTAACAAAAACTGTACAAAAAAGCTACAACCAAAGAAACGTCCCTTGAAGATGTCTGACTGGAACTTCGGACTGAAAGTCAAACTGCTGAGATTAGATAAAGGGAAACCTATTGTTTAGTCATCTCAGGCTTAAGGAAAGGAATGCATCCACAAAAGGCCAAACTCACCAGCTGCGCTGAGAATCCTCTCTGGCTGAGTTTGCAGTGTGGGAGGCCACAGCCACACAGAAGTCAGGTTTGCATAATCTCTCATCAGAGGAAATAAACACCCAAGCTGTGGAGCCCCCAACCCCACAGGCCACATACATGGGACATTCACATGAGAGGCAGCTGAGGGGGTGTCATAATCCATCAAAGACCCCCTAAAATTCTCCCCAGAGGCCTTGCGCCACAGGACTGCGCATGATGCAACAGATCCAGAGTCTGCTGCAAGAGCCTACCCCCTCCCCTGGGGGGACATGCCTGGACATTGCCACCTGACCTGAGTATATATTAACCCATGGCATTCTGTCCTTTTTGGGGGGACCAACACCACCAAGAAGACCACCTGGAGAGGGTCAATGCAATATTGTTGGGATCCACGGATGGTGATATTCCTTTATTCTGTCTCTGTCACTGCCTTTCTATCCCCCCCCCCTCTTTTCCTACTTTTCCCTTTCTCTCTTTTTCTCTCTCTCTCTCTCATATTTATTATCAAATAAAACCCCAGCTATTGACTGGCATATGGTCTCTTTTGCACCTTAGTTTGGGCAGAGGTATTACTAAGAACCTTAATAACTGGATCATAATATCCTCCCAGGCTGCCTGTCCTTGATTCTACTTTCTAGAAACTTTTTTATCTCTGAGGTGCTCAGCAGCTCCTTATCAATATATAGATGTCTCCTGACATTTTTGCCCCATATCCTGCTTGCTGAGATGCATCACTCCTGAGCTTGGAGGAAGTAATCCTCAAATATTAGCCAGTATTCTTGAGCCCTTCTGCCCTCCTGGGCTCTAGCACATGAGACTCTACCACACAGGTCCCTGAAGAGGCCCAAGTCTGCTCTCCTGAAATCCATCGAAGGTGATCTTTTTTGTGTATGGTTTTATTATATTATATGTATAATCTATTATCTATTATCTATTAAATATTATATTTATTGATAGTTTATTTCCGGTACCTATTTTTAAAGATGCAAATTAAAAATTGTTAGATTTATGACTGATGTATTCTAATGAAGGTTGGTTTTTTATAAAGCGCACCAGTGATTTGAAAAGGCTTAATTCTGGAAGATTTAATTTGTTGGTTTTGGACATCATTGTCAACAAATTCAGTGACTGTATTGTGTTTGTACAGTTTCCCAAAAAGACTAATTCATACTAATGTCTGGAAAAGAAGTAGTCTGCCAAAAGGAAGGCTTGCTTTGGGAAATACCAATTAGATGGTTGCTGGTTGTGAAAACAGAGCATAGCAGCCTTTCTTTCTCTTCCACATCTGAAAATTATCCTTGTTCAGCTCTCACATTTATTCAGTGGAATGAGTTATCTCACCTCATCTTAGCTGTCTGCAACCACAATGACCACCTTGGATAATCTTCTGGCTCATTTCTCTCACTAGTGGTAGAAGGAAGGCACATCAAACAAGTAGTGCACCCTTTCCTGAGGAAGTATATGACAGGCAGGTGGTTTAGCATGGATATCCATCTCAAATGACTTCCATGAGCATTTGTGTACCTGATTTCTAGAAGAGGTTAGTGGTAGGTGAAGTGGTTGACTTCAATGAAAAAAAAACAAACCAAAACATGACCAATCTTTTTAACTGCTTATGTTTTCTGATTCAGTTCCCAAAGTTCAGAACCTGAGAATGAGGGAGGTGTTTGCATATTGGAGGAGTGCACATCCTTTAGAGTTTTCAGTAGCAGGAGAGGGAGACAAGGATAATTTACAGGACTTCGTGCTGAGGAAGTGCCTAGGCTGTTGTTTTGTTGGAAATCATTCAGTAAGACAAAGCTAGCTAAAGTTTTGGATATAGGGCTTCCCTTCCTTTAATAGACACGAAGGAATTTATAAACGTGGAGTGAAAACATAAACTATTAAAGATTTCACTTATAGCTGACTAACATTGTCAAAAGCTTATCTGACTCAAGGTGAGTTGAAATAAGCTGTTTACCATCCTGCCAGGGCCACTGAACTTGTCATTGTTGCATTTTAATGCTTCTAATAATATAAAAATAATTGATTGCTTACAATTTTTAATGTTTGTATTTTTATTTAAAAGAAGAAGGATATTTCAGGAAACATGAAGAAGGCAAAGCAATTACTTGGGAAATAGCATATAATTTTTTCAGCTGAAAAATGCTGGTGTAGCAGTACTGTGTGTTTGCTCTTTGCATTTCCTCTTTGTATTTCCTCTGAATGTTGTGACTTGCATTTTTTTTGTATACAAAAGTAGTGACAGAAGATAACTCTCCAGCCTGATACAAATCCATTGGGTCACAGGCTACCAGTTACTCTGTTATCAGTTTCATTTTGAGGATCACTACTTGAGCTGGGTTTCTAGGTTGCATCTTTTCCTCAGTGGTACATACATTCTTTATACATGCAGAGCCTTAGATTAAGATGTGGCAGACTGTGCAATGAATAATACCTGCTGACTGTTGTAAAAAGACATGGTGAGCTTTTGGGTTACTTCCTGTGCATGCTGTATGTCCCCCACCAATCCTCTGTTTGAATGGGTTTCAGGGATTTGCTATGCAAACTGTGAAGACATATGTCCACCCAGCTGACTGAAACTACTGCATTACACCACATAACCATATGTAGTCTGCTCTGGATACTTTTGGACAATGTTAAGTATCCTGTGTATTTGCTTTACAGTTTTTTTACAGCCCAATAGGCAGACAGGTACATCTGACAGGCTGGTGTGCTCACTGCTTAAATAGTTTGCACATGCCCTCTGATATGACTCCAGAATATCAGATTTATCAAGTTTGTACATTATAGTGAAATGTCAGGTGCACATTTATTTCTGTGTAGGAATTCTTTGATATGGTTCACTGCACAATGAACATCTATTTCTCAAACTTAGTAAGAATTTCTTACCAGTAATTATGGTGGTTTTTCAGAGAAGAGTGAAGAATATGCTGAAGATCAGAAGGTAGGGGTTTGTCTTTCAGTTCAGCAGATGTTTATCTTCCAAACTTTAGGAGCAACTCTTTTTGTGTGTGCATAATGAAGCCAGCTTTTATGCAGTCAGGTCTAATTCTGATTATTATTTTGTTAATTTATAAAGTTTGTGGTTGATTTTACTTTTTTTTTTCTTTAAGGCTATTTGAGCTGGCCATCAAAAGAATGTTACTACAAATGAGTTGATCTTAGAGTTGACTTCTAAGATCATTGAGTCCAACTGTTAACCCAGCACTGCCAAGCTCTGGCTATACCATATTCCTAAATGCCACAGGTGAATCTGCTTGAATTTCAAAATTATTTCAGCCACCTTGAAACAGAATTTTATAGCTAATAAATTTGCCTGGATTGCTACAGTCCATTTGGGTTTATTTTAAAAACCCCCAGATACATGGAATACATTAAAGGCAAACTATCACCAGATTCTTATTAAGTACAATTAATTGGCCACAGTTGCTGTGACTCAATGATCAGCAATAGTTATAGATAATGGATGGTAAGACAAAGGCAGTGTAATTTTTTTCACATGAGAATGGCTGATGGTTTGACAAACAACTGTACTTTTGTTTTTCTAAATGATTGATGCACATAATACTTTGCATAATCTTCCTTGATGAAGAATGTTGATGCCATGATGCAACCATTATTCACTGTGCTGTTATTGAACATGAATTTTGAATGAATTACAACATAAAGCTGCCAGATATTATATCAGGAAGAAAAGTCAGGAAGAGCCAAAGGTCATGTTCTTTCTGTAACACTGACTCCTGTGGCTTGTGTAAAATATTTCTGGTAGCTAGTTAAGGGGTCATACTTGCAGAGTCCCCAGACATGAAATGAAGAAATGAGGAAGCATATGAAGAATACTAACTATTTGGATGTGAAAGTAGTGAGTTTGGTTTAATATAGAGGGGATAGTCTAAGGGTAGGTGCTTGATGTGACGAAAATCTTAAGGTTTCCTTACCTTGTATAGTATTTCTACAATACTGTTTCTAAATATACTCTAATACAGTTTTGCATACATGTACATCAGTCATTAAGATCGACAGTAATTTGCTACCAGATACTATTCAAGAAGTTACTTCCTTCTTATGGCTGGATTGAAATTGTTCTCTCTTAGCTCCAGTGTTAAATTTCAAGTGATTTCTGTTTTAACTTATTTCAGTTAAGGGCAGGGGACAGACAGCTGATTAATGCAAGTGATTGTCATGCTCTGCTCTGCACTGGTATGGCCTCACCTTGAGTACTGTGTGCAGTCTTGGGCACCACAATATAAGAAAGATATTGAACTATTAGAAAGTGTCCAAAGAAGGGCCACAGTATGGTGAAAGGGCTGGAGGGAAAGCCTTATAAGGAGCAACAGAGATCACTCGATCTGTTCAGACTGGAGAAGTGGAGACCTCATTGCAGTCTTCAACAATCTCACAAGGGAAAGTGGAGGAGCAGATACTGATGTCTTCACTCTCATGACTGATGCCAAGACTCAAGGAGTCTGAGTTCAGAAGCCTTTGGGCAATGCTCTCAGGCATATGGTGTGATTCTTGGGGTGTCCTGTATAATCCCAGGAGTTGAACTCAATGAGACTGATGGGTGCCTTCCAACTCAGCATATTCTATCATTCTATGATTTTATGATTCTATGATAACTCATGGACTTACATATATTTGCCTGGCATCATTGTAACTGATATTTGAAAAGTAATTTTTTTTTAATTTCTTGTATGTAGCTTCAAAAACTTGTAGACTTCCAAAAGTTTTCACATGTCAAGCATGTATACTAGGTCTCAGGCTGGGAACTGATGCTCACTCTCAACCTATTTTGCTTTACACTAATCAGATTTTTGTTTTCCTTTTTTTTAGATTGCGGTCTTTGGTAAAGCAGTTAGAGAGAGGGGAAGCTTCAGTTGTAGATCTAAAGAAGAATTTGGAATATGCAGCGACTGTTCTTGAGTCAGTATACATTGAGGAAACTAGGTGAGCTAACTACAGACATCAGCATTATTATATCTAGCACCAGTTGTAATTTACAAGTCAATTGGTAAAGTTGTTTGAGCCAAGATCTATTACTTACAGACAACATAGTTTTAATAATTAAAATATTGTATTCTGTGTAGAACAGATCTTCAATCCTTCGTCTTTAAGTTTTCTTGGGCAGGGAAGGAGATCAAAACCAATCATAAATGTAATATACTTCCTCTTGGAGAAATGTTTTCATAGTAATTGTGTCCCCCTTTTTCTGAGTTTCTGAATTTCTTCTCATCTGTTTCTTTTGAATAATGTTAAATTTTTCACTTGTGTGATGTCTTTGAAATAAAAAAAGAATTACTCATGGCAGAGGTAGACTGGTAAGACATTGCAGAGGAGTTCCCCTCTTGGTTACATGCCATTTACCCAGTGATAAATGCACTTGTAGAGTTATCACAGATGACCAGAATGGGAAAGGAGAAGACTGTAGGTTACTAACTCAGAAGCTAGATATTCCTAGAAATGACCGTAAATTACCTCTGAAAGGCAGAAAGTTCAGAGATATTGAGTTGAAGATGTAAAGTCAGTAGATTATACAGTTGTGCTTCTGAAGATTGATACTTCTTGTTTCTCAGCCTAGTAGTGAGTTTTACAGTCTGAAATGTAAGTATGCAAGAGAATAAACAAACAGTTGAAAATTTGTACAGTTGTGTTTTATTGGGGCTGATGAATCAAAGACTTTTAACAGCTGCTTTAATTGGAATATATGTGAGTTTCTTTTTTGTTAATAATGTTGTTGTGCTCTCTAAGGAAGTCTGCTTACACTTCCGTTTTCTCATCAGGCGTTTACTGGACACAGAAGATGAACTCAGTGATATCCAGTCTGACTCAGTGCCCTCAGAGGTCCGTGACTGGTTGGCTTCTACCTTCACACGGCAAATGGGAATGATGCTCAAAAGAACAGAAGAAAAACCCCGGTTCAGGAGTATTGTCCATGCAGTGCAAGCTGGGATATTTGTGGAAAGGTAAAGTATCATGTTAGTTTGTTCTAGTAACTGCCCAGGTACTGCAGATTGCACCTGTAGTATGTGATGGCACAATGACAGGAGGTGGAGGAGAGTACCTCATGCCAGAGAACCTCAGAGAACTAGTAGAAGACTACTGAATGAAGCACACTTTAATGAGCTTCTAATTAATGTTTCTACACAGATCTGGATAACACCTCAAAGCTGGGATCTAGTAAAAGATTGCAAACGGAAACAATACCTACTTCTCTGTTCTTATTATAGTACAGATGTAATAACACAGCGGGTATAATTTTGGCAGAAAATATGCACTTCTGCATAATCCAAGATCAGGAGTGACAGCATTTGAAATTTGGACAGACCAAATTCTCCCTTGCTTCTCTTTACCTCTGTGGTCTAGTATTTCTTATGAAGAAGGGCTAAGATACAGAACAAAATCCTTTATCATATTACAGGAATCAACGATAGATCAAAACTGATGTGAAAATTTTGGAGCTAAGGGAGGATTTCAGAAAAGCCATTGAGTCCTCTCAGCCTTCCCTCTTATAATTTACATCATGCCCTGTTCTAAAACTGATTCTACTTTTTGAACCCTTTAAAATATTTATTCATTTCAATTTGAACTCACTTCCAATCTTATCTTTTCTTATCAAGTAACCACTCTTCACTGACCTTCTTTGTTCAAACCAGAAGGAGGGCTAGCACATGTGAAACTGTCAGCAGTCTTTAGACAGCCTGAAAGACAGCCACTCTCAGGTCTCTAGGATAATTTTGTAACAGCAAAATTCAAGTCAGGAACAGAAGAGCAGAGCACCTTTCACTGTTCATCAGAATTGCAGTGACAGCCTAACAGCCCTCTGTGCAGGAGGTTGTGCGTATCAGACAGTGGACCACAAGCCACACAGACATGCAGAAGCCTTCTTCACCATAACTATAGCAAATATTTTTATCTGTGCACTAAAGTTACAGTACATGTGCTAAGAGTGACATCAAATTTTTGTAAGACTAAACCTGTCATTTCTCCTTGGAACAGGTTCCTCCAAGGTGTGACAGGCTACTTGTGAATTAGCCCTCACTCTCAGTCAATTAGTGAATTAGCCCTCACTCTCACTTATTCAACAAGGAAGTAAATGACCTGTGGAAAGGTTGCTCAGGAGGCTGTTTTCCAGCTGACCTGGATCACTGTGACCCAAAGAAGGAAATGTTTAGATATAATATGGCATTGGAGGAGGGTTTTAACTCTCCTGAGCTAAGGGAAAGGGGCTCTGCCTCAATTTCTCTTGAGAGAATGCTATGGAGCTTCTGACTGGGGGAAGGAAGGGATAAGAAATTCTGTAATTTGGGGAATGGGTGAATATAAATCTCCAAAGGAGAATGACTTTTTTCAGGTCTGAGTGAAGAAGATGACAAAGGAAAATGGCAGCGAGGGAAGACTTTGCACAGGATCATTTCAGATGGGAGAAGGGAACTTTGCATCGTCCCCTTTCAGTCCTATAATGCTTTAGGGTAAAAAGGAGTGATCTGTGTAAAGCTATGACAGTGTTTCTGCATTCACCAAATACTATTAAACACAAAGTGAAACTGAAACTGAAAACAAGTTTAAAAATTTGTACACACTCTATAACCTCTTTAAAATATACTTTATAATCAAGTTAAAATCTAGTACATACATACTTTGTTTAATATGGTTACAGATGTTGATTATTGCCTTGTTCTTTCTCTCTCTGAAATACACACCTATGGCAAACACCCAAAAGGTTTTATGCTAATCTTGAAAACATGCAGACAAAAGTAACCACTGTATCACACTGAAATTGATTCACGGTATACAAGTGGTTTCTGAAGTACATTCAGAATTAGCTTGCATGTGGGCCAGCAAGGACTAAGGGAACTGAAAGGTGAGTACAGTTATGTGCAGTGGAAAATGGGGAACACCTTGTTTAGCTGGGTGTAGCCTTTCCATCTGATAAAGACCTGGTACTGGCAAATCCTTTGTCATGTCCTTCTGGGTAACCAAGCTATGAGATGCTGGGGAGTGTATAGTCTCAAAATAAGCTATACAATAAGAATAGTAGAGTAGTACAATATTGTGCAAGTTAGGAACGAAATGGAAGGAAAACACCTCCATATTCCAGTTAGGGTTTTCTGGGCTGAATAAGGTCTCCTGTAGTGGTCTGTTGCTTTATGAATTTTGTTGATTCTTTGTTTTGTTTCTTATAATTCTATTTATTTGTTGCCTTATCTATTTCCTCTTGGTAGAATGTACAGGCGTACTTCAAATATGGTCGGCTTGAGCTACCCATCAGCTGTAATTGGAGTGCTAAAGGTAATCCGAATTAAAAGGTATTGAAGGGGAGTCTGTACAAAGAATCAAAATAATACTGTGATATTCGACATGATAAGGAGGTCTTAGTACTTGGCCTTTCCTTCTCTCTGACATTTAGTTTAGTTCACATATGTTAATAATTTAACTGGCCTAAGGGATTATCCTTTCAATAAAAGAAAGAATAGAGTTCAAGACTGTGGCCATTTTCAGGTCGTGAAGGTTACAATTCTGTTTCAGATTACAATGATTAAAATGAGGATTTAGGAATCAGTCACAACATCCTACAGGGAAGAAAGAAAACACAGATGGAGAGAGATGGACATGGAAAAGGATCCATTGCTGTGAGAGAACAGAATCTCTTGCATTGTTCAACTTCAGGTCTTCAAAGTGACAATCAGTTTA
The DNA here is from genome assembly GCA_013400915.1 of Pardalotus punctatus. Taxonomy (NCBI): domain Eukaryota; kingdom Metazoa; phylum Chordata; class Aves; order Passeriformes; family Pardalotidae; genus Pardalotus; species Pardalotus punctatus. The sequence goes on from VZTX01020270.1 coordinate 162,071, forward strand.
TGAATATGGACCCTTCTGTGAATTTTGAGGTTTCAGAGGGAAAACAATTAGTCAGAAGTAGCCTGAAAAATAAACAAAGCTTCAATCCATGGGGCAAGATTCTTGACTTAGGCAGGAATTATGAAGACTACAAGCAGAAGTTAGCAACCGGTTGCCTACAGCAACTTTGTAGATTTGTAAACAGCAGCTTTGTAGATTACATGTTGCATGTGGTTCAACCATGCCATGCAATGGTGAAAGAGGGTGATACAGTGGGGCAATACACAGGGATATTAAGTGTAAAACTCATTAAGACATCTTGCAGCATTTCTCCACACTGGAAAGACTTACAGTTAGGGTATCCTTTTCATTTTGGATAGTAGAACTCATCAAAAGATGTGGGGGAATTTCAAGAAGAATGATCAAACATGCCTTTCACATACAGAATCATAGTGTCCATTCACACCTTTTTTCAACTGCAGACTGACAAGTGCTAGCTTTACTCCTGCAAATTTGATGTAAATTCTTTGTTCTTTTGTAACTACAGCTCATAGCCAGCTTATGAGAGAACATATCTATAATGGTACCTCTTCTCCTGAGTTCCTCACCAGTAACAAGGCAGACTCATCACCTATTCTCAGCTGACTTAAGCCTTATAGAATCCCTCCCTCCTTTCTGTGTTTTCAAGTGATTAAATTGTAAAAAGAAGTGATCATGTTAGAGTATGTTAAAATAAAGTCATTGACTAATTTTCTGCGGAGTGAGATAACACCTACTTGGTCACTGTGCACTCTAGAATATATTTTTTTCCAAAACTGTTTTGAGAACATGACTTTGCCTGGATGTTTTTTAGGTTTGGTAATGGATTTGGTTAAAATGGGAGTTACTTACTTTGAACAAGTCAAAACAGGCTCCCTAGGAAAGTGATCACAACACCAAGTTTGACAGACTTCAAGATACATTTGGACAATGCTCTCAGGAACATGGTGGGCCTCTTGGGATGTCCTGTGAAGGACTAGGAGTTGGACTTGATGATCCTTGTGGCTCCTTTCCAACTCAGCATATTCTATGATTCTGTGAAGTCTTCTGTCTTAAAAATACTTAATCTTAAATTTCTCAGTCCCATCTCCTCCACTGAAAATGGTGTATTTTGTTGCTTGCTTCTGCCCAGCAAGGTCAAGTAAAAAACCCTTACAGCTACCTGACTGCTTAGCGTGCTCTGTAAAATGATGTGATGATTTAAGCATGGGAAAGGGTGTAAGACTGTGCCACACACGTCTTTAGCTGTTCTGGATTGCCATAATCAACCTTCCCCTCAGACACATGCTAATAAGGACAAGAATTGAGACGAAATGAAGTCAAAACAAGTTTATTTTTTAACTACACATTCTCGTTTTTGCTGCTGTGGTCAAAAGGACATCTGCACTTAGTTGTCCAAAGTTGTGGAATCACAGCTTTGTGACAAACTGAGGTTGATTTTAATAAAACAATTAAATACTGCAGCTTCTGCAAAAAAATGCAGCAGTGCAAGTCCTAGATGTATAATCTGTCTCACTTTTTCAGTGGATGAGAAGTATGGCATTTTTTAAAATTGATTGCACAGCATCTCCCTCTATATATATTTTTTACACTAATTTTTCTACTGCAGTAGTCTGTTGCCTTGCAATATGACATGGGTGTAAGGATGTAAGACTGGTTGCCAAAAAAGGAACAATCAAGCTTGTCTTTCATTTGAATAACGGCTATACAAAACATTCATACAGACATGTTTGAATAAATGTGTTAATTTACAGAGTACCCTGTGGTGATCAGTCTAGTGCTAGAGACAGAACTTTGCGTTAATTAATGCCAGAGGAGTTACATGCTTTAGAATTTAGTTTTTCAGCCTTTTCTGATACCCGTGCCATCACAGGAATATTTTCTAGGCTAGCTAATACACAGGTAATGAACACGGAACCTGTAGTGCCTTATGAGGTCTGCAGTATAGACTTCTGCTTGTCTGAAGCTACAAAAATGTTGGGCCTTCCAGTAATATTGAGCAGAATAGTATCTATCCCTGACTTTGCTTGTTGACTTATGTAATAAGTCCCCAAGGTTAAGAAGTGTCAGAAAGCTAGGGAACTGAAAATTTAGAAAGAATTAGTGTTTCTTTTCATCTCTTGCTAGATAATGAGTGCTGCCACCTCCCGCAGCCTTCCCTAAAATTTGACATTTAAACTCAAACTTCTGCAAGAAGGTTAGACCTTAAACTTTAGCTGTATGAGCTGAGAAGTGAACTTACCCTCCTTGATCTCTTGACTGACCAGCCTGCAGCACTAATATGTCGTTTGCAGCTGACTGGAACTTTCCCAACTGGAATTAGATATTTATTCTTCTATTATAAAGGTTGGGTTTTTATATAATTGTTAGCACTTAATGTATCATATCAGCCCAAATAAGGCCATCTCAATGTCTCAGGTACTAAAGCAAACCATGATTTTTATCTTTTGGGATTCATCCTTTGGTGGTTAAATTCTAGTGTACAGAATTGCCATGTTTAGCATAAACAAACAGCATACACATTCTTAATGGAAGCTTCTTGAACACAAGTCATACAATACTGATAAATATATTGATACTACGAGTACACTGATGATTCTGCATTGGTTAAATGGAATTGAAGAACTCATTGAAAAAGAAACTATGCACTAATGCCACTACTGTAATTCTCAATTTGTGAGAGAAAGTGAAGAAATTGAATTATCATGGTAAAAGGGATGACCATATTAACTGTCTTTTCTACCTACTCTTGCAGAATGTAGACATGTGGTCCTTTGATGTATTTGCACTAAATGATGCCAGTGGGGATCATGCACTGAAATTCATTTTCTATGAACTTCTCACACGTTACGATCTGATCAACCGTTTTAAGGTCAGTAGTTAGAAGATGGCTATCCTTGTTTATCTTGAATTTTGTTCAACTTCCCTCTCGTCCTGCTTTGTTGAATTCAATATGCAATTTTAGTGATCTTTGAAGACTTTGTGTACACTGCACTTTCCCTAATAAGCAAGACCAGATGTGATTTAAGTAGTACTTTCAGTTGCAATGGGTCACCATGAACTAGGTGCGGTTCCAAATGAAATCCATGGGTAATACTGCATTTGATCCTCTGAGAATGATGGTGTCATTTCCCTGAGCTTTGTAGGACCCTCAAGCAGGCAAGCACAAAAGAGAAGAAGAAAATATGAAAGCAAATTCAAATTCATTACAGTTAGACTGGCCAGCAGGTTAAAGGAGGTGATTCTGCTCCCAACCCTGCTCTCATGAGACCGCATCTGGAGTACTGCATCCAGGTCATCCAGATCTGGAGTTCTCAGCACAGGAAAGCCATGGACCTGTTGGAGCCAGTTTTGAAGGCCACAAAAATTATCAGAAGGCTGGAGCACCTTTCCTGTGAGGAAGGACCAAGAGAGTTAGTGTTGTTAAGCCTGGAGAAGAGAAGGTTCTGGGAATTGTTGTAGCCTTCTGGTACTTGAAGGGGACCTCTAAGGAAGACAGAGAAAAACTTTTTAGCAGGGCCTGTTGCAGTGGGACAAGGGGTAATTATTTTAAACCAAAAGAAGACAGATTTAGACTAGATATAAGGAAGATTTTTGTAGGGTGAGAGTGGTGAAACACTGGACAAATTTGCCCAGAGAGGTGGTAGGTGCCCCATCCCTGGAAGTACTCAAGGTCAGATTGGACTTGGAGAAACCTGATCTTGTTGAAGATGTCCCTGTCCATTGCAGGGCCAGGTTGACTAGCTGACTTTTAAAAGTTCGTTCCAGACCACATTGTTCTATAATTTTGTAATTGTTACAGAGGTTTCCTCCAACTTTGAACAGGAAGCATTGCCACCCAGTTCTTGACCACTCTCTTCATGCAGATACTCTATCATCCCTTCCACTATTGACACTTCCATTCCCCAGGGGCTCCCACTCACTTTGACTGAAAAGAGTTTACAGATGTCTAGATCCCATAGTTCTTCAGGAACTACCCATGCCTGATGAGACATCAAGATATCTGGTCAGAACAGCATCCTCTGCATCTCTGTACCTAAGAGAACAGCAATGATCTTTTCTATGGAAACATTAGCATTTAATGTATTTCCTGTTTGAGCAGATGAAACTGGAGATTAATTTCTCCTTTCTAGAAATTTCCTGAATTGCATTTTCTCAGGTATTTTCCAGGTTACTCTTGGAGTCAGAGAAACATGGCAATCCCATAGGATGGGCAGGCTGGATTTTGCTGTGAAAAACCAGAGGTCTGACAAATGCTAGTCCTTTTAGAGTATCTAAGATTTGCTATATGATGTGTTTCATTAGAAAATCTTGAATGCGAATAGTAAAGCAGAGATATATTCCAGTGGATTGTGAAGGTAACAGACAGTTGTTTGCCATCTATTTGGAAATATTTCTCCGTGGACAATCAATCAAGTGGTTGCTGTTACTTTTCATACTCTATGTGTGTTCCAGACATTTCATAGTATACTTATTTCTGTGTATTTATGTGTGGGAATGATTCACCTGTAATATAATTATGGATGGAAAAACCAGTTTGAACTAGTAACTTGAATTTTCTCTCTCTCTTGAGTGTCTGTTTCAGATGTTCTAGTGTTTTGTTTTTTTGTGAAGTACAGATGGCTCTTTGAGAACCTCTTACCAAAATACTCCCATCTGAATGCTAGCAATTAAAACTGGGGGTTTTTTTGTTTGTTTTGATTTTTTTTCTTTAATCCTGTACTATTTTACTTAGATTCCAATTTCTGCCTTGGTATCTTTTGTGGAAGCTCTGGAGGTTGGCTACAGCAAACACAAAAATCCTTATCACAACCTAATGCATGCTGCAGATGTCACACAGACAGTCCATTACCTCCTCTTCAAGACAGGCATAGTGGTAAGTAAAAGACTTGGCATCCTGTGTATATAGTGACAACAATTTTTGCTTAACAATGAGATTATGATTATCCACAGTAGAACCTGTTTACATTGTAGACACACTTAATTTGATGTGGCTGGGCTAATAAAAGTAATGACTTTGGATTATTTAGAAATAGAAGATAAGTGAAGTTCTTGATAACTCTTTTAACAGTGATCTAAAGTGGATGAATGAGAAACCCAACCTTGGTTTTTCACTCTACCACAGATCTTCTGTGTGAATCTGCCACCACACATTTGCTGGAATTCATTCCACCCAGTATGAAGAATTATATTTTCTAAGCTTTCTTCTTAACTTAAGGTAGGGAGCCAGTACATCCAAAAGATAATTAATTCCACTTATCTGAGTGTAGCAAGTGCTGGGATCTGGAAATGCTGATCTCCATCCACTTCTCTATGGCAAAAACATCTGAACTGGCTTGCACAGAAAGCTACAGACAGCTGAAGTCTGATAACAATGCCAGGAATGGATAGAGGGCTTAAAAAAACCCCACTTAGTGCACAATATGTACCCACAGTGGTTTTCAAAACCAAGAACAGAAATACATTTGAAGATGGGCTAGAGAAATTGAAGGAAGATAGATTCCAGAATGATGACCAACCATTGCAGTTTGAATTCAGCTGGAGGCTCAGAAAGTTACTGGCCCACACAGCTGGGGAGAATAAATAGCAAGGAAAGCTCAAAGTGTACAGGATACATATGTAGCTCATTTTCTTCTTCTTTCTCCTGGTTATTGCTGCAGCCAGAAAAAGGAATGAAATTACTTTTAGTCTGATTCTCTGGAGCAGATATTTTCCACGCATTATTTGCTTCACTTTTTCCATGCATCTAATTTGCACTTGCCCTTGCATTGGCAGAAGTGTAGAAGCAAATGTGACAGTGAAAGGGAGTTTCATCTGTTCAATGTTTTGCAGTTATCTCCTGTTATACCATGGCCTGTCAGTGATTGCTCTGTTTGTGGCTGACACTTAAATACATGTAATTCTGTTCTGTTGCACTTCATTTCACTGAGGTATTTTCACTAACCAGTATGCAGTTAACAGGGTCATGGAATCTTTGTAGTGCAGAGCAGACACATGAACCCAGGCCAGATGTTGAGGCTCTTACTGCAACTCAGGCCTTCTTGAACACTCCCCAGTTGTTACAAACTCTGTATCCGGAACTGTTGAAAAAAAATATAAGGAAAAAACATGTGGCTCAGCCCAACCAAATTCCAACACTTCTTCTCATGCCATGAGCACCTTAGATGTGCTATACAAAATCACCACAAAAATTGTCTGTCAGCATTGTGTGCTTATCATACCTTTTTCTGTGCAGCTCAGTAAGAACCCTGAAAAAATGCTGCCTGCGGTTTATACAGGGTGATGGAGTATATATATACTAATGGAAAACCTGCATTACCCAAAATTGTTCAACAAGTGATGCTTTGATAAGATACGTGTCTCGGGTTAGAGACAAATTTTCTAGGTGGAAAGTGCTCTGAATAAACGCCTCCCCCAAAGCAAAGGTTTCCAACACCTCCTCCCCCACCACAACAGAATTTCTTGGATGAAAGTGAAAAAAACCTATTTATTTAACAAAACACACAGGGTGCCCTGTAAGGCACAAGGGAAGGGGAAAGGGGAAAAGGAATTATTAAACCTGAGTAAACAGCTGATGAACTTTAGTATCCTTTTCCTCAGGCATAGTTTCCCATCTCCGGGGGGCCAGGTGGAGTTGCTCCAGTGGCTCCCTGGAGGATCCTTTTCTATTGTTCTCCAGGGGCTTCTTGGGCAAGAAAGCAAGTTGAGGAAAACAAAAGTCCAGAAAGGAGACAACGAAGAAGCAATCCCAGGGAAAAAAATCTAGCAGCAGCAGCCACAGCAGCAGCAGCAGCCAGAGGAAAGAATGTACCTTCCTCCCCCTCTCCCCTCTGCCCAGAAGCCTGGGGGAGAGTTTCAAAAGAACTGTGCCGGCAGAGCTACTCCTGGCTGCTGAATGCAGTTAAAGCTACAGGACCATATTTCTGGGCATACACACAAACAATAGAGAATACAGGATTATCATAACATCACCTCAGGACAGTATACAAGTTAGCACTTTTCCTGTAGAAATTTTCCTGTCTTAAGAGACAAGGTAGCAGACCTCAAACACAGAGCTCATGGCCTTAGTGATGTCTGAAGACTTGGGTCATGAAATCTTATTAGTGTGGGACTTGTCAGATGAGGTCCAGAAGGACTGAAGTGGATGCATTGGACTAGCTGAATGTGCCCTGAATGAGTTCTGCATGCATAATACAGGCTTGCTCTGGCTGTTTTTGAGCATTTGCGCCCTGATTTTTTTCTATCATTGGCAGTCTCTCCTTTTGGGAAATGGCAGACCACACTTATGAATGAAAGTGCAGATCTAAGCAGGTAGCCTGGAAACCCTAGTTCCTTTTTTTCCCCCATTGCAGTTGCCAGGAGTTGCTTGAAAGTTGAATTCATGTTCTTAGTAATTTCTAAATCATTCCATAATAACAAGTCACACTTGGAAACAAAATTGCACAGATTTCTTCACCATCAGTGTTCTCCAGTCATGTCCTGGATCAGTTGTGTAGTTATGAGAAAACAGTGTATTTTCTATTTCTGCTTATTTCTTGTGCTCTTTACCCTCCTCTTCACCCTCTCTCTTACTCTAAAAAAAACAAAAAAACCCCCAAAAAACCAAATGAAAAGAAACAACCCCAAACCAAGAACTACCTTGATTATGGTCAGTAGCATTGTGCAAAATGTCTCTGGCCTATATTTTCAAGCTACATCTTTAATGTAAGGAGACCTTTACTACTGAGTCTTGCTCCATTCTTCACTGGTTATGCAGAGATGACTGTGAAACACAGATAAAGGGCTAGACATGTTGCTGTGTGCAGAGTCCCACCATTATCTTTGCTTCCCCTACACATGCTTAACACACCAGTGGCAGTCCCTGAGCTATAGTAGATGACTAGAATAGATTTTGGAAACCTTGGTGCCTTTGTTGGGCTTTAAATTAGAAGGCAGTTTGTACATGAATGCCTGTCAAAACATTTGCAGAGTGACAGCCAGTTGTTACAGAGCTATTTGGCAATCACTGTGATTTAAGCACTTCATACAAATATTCACAGCATCTACAGTATCTAAAGCCTTTGACTCCAAAGTGCATGATGTTAACAACACTCCTTGTGTGCTACCAGTGGAAAACCAGACAATAAAATAATTTATTGACTCAGATAAAAATTATTAAAACCACCTGAATAATTTATAAATCTAAGGCAAAAGTGACTTAAGCATTGTAAAATAAGGCTTTAATGAGGGAATTAGGAAAAACCCTCAAAACTTCAAGGCTTTCTCAAATATTTCTAAAAATTATAAATAAATAACATGATGTACATCTTATCTTTCTTGTTCTCCTCATGATACAGTGATTGACAAAGACTTTTAATTACTGGAAAATAGTGACATTCTTCTGTATCTGAGGCTCTGCTACTCATGTAAACTGAACTGAAAATATATACCCTGATGGTATGTGTTCACCTGCACATGTATCATCACGTTCCCCATGATAAACCTTGATTTTCTGGAGTTTTCCTTGTCTCTCTTCTTCAAACATTGCTCTTTCAGAAGGGCGCATATTCCCCCTTTCTCTGCCTTAAAACTTATTAGCTCCTGAAACCATTTTGCTGAAGTTCAATTTATTTAGGTGAAGGTCCAGGATGAGCATTGGTTTGGCTTTTATGTATCAGTCAGAAAAGTTTGCTTTAAAACAGCCGGCAGACTGCAGGGGAAAGGCAATGACATGCAACACTGACTGTCAACAGGGGATAGATAACTTACCTTAAAAAACAAAAGCCTGAGAAAAAGACAACTTGTCTGATTGTTCTGTAATCTCTTTTCAGCACTGGCTGACAGAGCTGGAGATCTTCGCTATGATTTTTGCAGCTGCCATACATGACTATGAACATACTGGAACCACCAACAATTTTCACATCCAGACACGGTGAGGCCACTGTAAATCATGTTAAAGGGTTGTGAAATGGAGGGGGAAACCTTTGGCAAATAACGGCACAGCCACCTTAGAAAAGTGCAGGAACTTCTGCTTTCAAGTGTTACAGGAGGAAAGTTCACTTTCTCTGGTTGCATTTAATTTTCTCTTGCTCAAACATTCACAATGGAATGCAGGTATTCTAGGTTCCTGAGCACTGTTTCATATTAATTATCAGGAAAAAGAAAAGTCCAAAAATATTTTCATGCAAAGTTTTCAAAAACAAATGGCTGCACAGTGATGTATTTTGATGCAGATAAAGTTTTGATGGAGATACTGCAATTTTACTGTTTTTTCTCTTGGTTGAATTTGAAGAATCAAACATTAAAATAAATCAGGCTGTCAACTGTGTTTGTTGCATTCATCAGAGAACACCAACACTACACATACTGTTTTCACTTGAGTGGAAAAGCACATCTGCAGCAAGGGCATATGCTTACCACTACCTAATCAGGGGAATATTTTTTTAAAGCTTCATAAATTTCTAGAGAGTAATTAAATGATCACAAACTAGACTGGACTGCTGTATTTTATAAAGCTTTTGGGTAGGTGGAAGAGAGGAAAAGAAGATGAAGATAGCAGCAAAATTCAGAAATGCACAAAGTTTGTGAAGTCTCTAGTTACAGTGATAATTGCACATCTAATGTGTGCGTATTATTTTGAAAATAGGAATGTACTGGTAGCAATGACAAAATGTCTAAATGTCCTTGGTGGACACCACACACTTGGACATTTCTAAGATGCATTGTAATTAAATTAGAATACATGTCTGTAATTAAAATACATACCTGTAGTATGTTAGCTGAACTATGCTGTACATCAACAATGGTTACTAGGATAAAGCACACGTGCACAGTAAAGACTGGGAATGTAAAAATAAGTTTCTGTCTATTCTGGGTGAGGCCACACTGCACTTCTTACAGTTTCATGCATACAGGAATTAGCAATCTGCTGTATTTTCCAAATACTTATAAAAATATTAAAAGGAAGGAGAGTAATAATTTAATTTTTCTGACATTGAACATCAGAGGGTGTAAAGTGTCAGAGGATAAAAATATACACTGCTCTCTATGAAGCAGATATGAATGAGGACTGTACCAAAACATGTTCACCCTCTGTTGCTGTTAACTTGTCTTCAGACCAGTTTAGCCATTCATGAATCACATATCTTTGCTCTGGGTCTTAAAATCAGGCATGAAGTACCTTGGGTCTTACTCTGTATCATTGGCAATTGCCTTTCCAGACAGCATAGTCTAGCACACAGATGTCAGAAATCAGTTCAGTTATATCTTGCTTACAGCCAGTTTGCTGTTCTGGAAACAATATTTGGTCACATCTTGCAATTGCTTGCTTGGGTACAGTCAGACTTCTGTATCAGAGAGACATACATAAGAATTGGGAAAAAGCCTCATGGTTCTACACCAAGTTTATGTATCTCTCACAGCTTTCAGCACTTGTTTTCAAGTATGTAACAAGGTAGGTGAGTCTCAGCTGGAGAAATAGATTTTGCAGTGTTTTGATCTTTAGATTCATTTCACTGAGTAACAGCAATTAACAAAGTATTACAAGTACTCTTAAAATGATCATATCTGGTCTATAGACTTCATTGCTGTAGCTGATCAAAGGAAAAGTTCTGAGTGAGTCTCTTTAGACAGGGAAGAAACAACCTGTCCTATGTTTTCTTTTAAATGCTAGGTCAGACTCAGCCATTCTATATAATGACCGGTCTGTGCTTGAAAATCACCATGTTAGTGCGGCGTATCGTCTTTTGCAAGATGATGAAGAGATGAATATTTTATCTAATCTCTCAAAGGATGATTGGAGGTAAAAATAAAGATGGTGGCTGCCTAGGATTATTGCAGCATCACCATAGACTGATATTACCTTGTTTGAATAGCAATATGCATTATTGTATATTACATATTAGTATTTCTATGCTACAAGATAAAGAACTTAAAAATGTGTTTGTCTTTTTTATTCCTACTTTCCATTTTCACCTCTGATAGTGAGACTAGACTTTGTGACAATGGATTTTAGTATGCAAATTGACTCCCACATAATTATTAAGTATCACAGATACATTCTTTGTATACATCCATTTGTAACTGAGTGTAGAGCTAGTTTGCTGTTTGTTCATCCTAAAACATAAATATAACCTTTATCTACTTTAACACTTCCTGTCTGAAAATTATAAATGGGACTTAATGTAAAACATAATGCAGTCCAGGGGGCATAGATCAGTCTACTGTATATGCCAAGGTGATGTAAGAAGCTTCAATTTAAAATAAGCCTCATGAAATATGTTATTTATGTGCCAAAATAAGCCCATGATTAACTTTCTAATAGCAGACAGTTCAAAGTGATGAGAGTTTTCTGTTTTTATGGGGGTTTGTGAACTTCAAGGGATCATAATTTAAAAAATAGCCCAGTGTGCTAGAGAGGAAGGATCCAGCCCCATGGTCTTTTTCATGGGAAGGGAAGCAACTTGTGAAATTCTGTGACACACAGTGCCTTCTGCATATTCTTAAATGTGACATAATGCTGAGCAGTTGTTTCATCTTATTTTAATATAAATGTGGGCAAATGAGCGTGTCCCTGGTGCCTGACTTCTAGCAAGATGATCAGTGAAGGCTCTGCTTGTTTATCTGTTTAGCCTGAATTTCATATTTATTGCAAGTTGTCAACGGTGATGTGATCCTATAGCTAAACACCAGGAACTTATAGTGCTGATTTCAGTCAATGTGAGGGTTCTGGAGGAGTGTCCTGGAGGAGCACCCTGAAAATTCTATCCCCCAATATATAGAATAGTGTCATGGTGGGCAGAAAGAAAGTACAGAAATAAAACATCTGCACTGAAATGTCAAAAATCTATTTTAGCTACAGCTGGAAATGCCTTGTCAAATATTGGCAGCAGATTACTGCTTCCTTTAATTTGGTGAGGAAACATAAGGAACTAAGTGACTAGAAATGTCAGCCTTAGAGTTACTGTCTACAAGGAAAAACCACTGTTTACAATGGAACAGCTAATTGAGTATGCTACATTGCATAGATACTGACTTTAGGTAAATGATCTGCTTTTGAGCTTTAAACTGTTTAAAATTTTTGATTGAATCAAAGCCAGTTTCAGATATTTCTCATTGATTCTGTAGTGCCAATATGTGTGTTCTGTTAATGTGATGTGCTTAGAACCAAAGTTTCAAAGATAAACTGATCCCTTTAAAAAATACTGAAACTGCGTGAGCAAAAATATCAAGTGCTTTGGATTGCTTGTTTGTTCTCTCTCAAGTGTGATTTTATAGCTGCTGATCAAGCAGCAGTGCTGCAGAGTATAGCACATTGTTTGGAAGTGCTCTAATTCCAAACCATTGGGATTTCTGTGTGCTTTTGCTTTTGACAGCCAGTATGAAATCCCATAGGCAAACGTTTGGGAAGCACCGTAAACATCAACTGACTTCAGCAGAATCTGAGGTGTTGAAAAATAAAACCCAAGAAGCCCAAAGATTCCCCATTCTAGGACTGAAAAGTAGTATTGAAGGATGCTTTGGGCAACTAGTAAAATGTGTCCAAATTAGACTTCACTTTTATAGACTGATAAATCTCCCTCAGCAAAAGGCCCAAGTGATGTTTTTTGGAAAGTACATTCTTGAGTGCATTTCTGAGCTGAGCCCTAACTCTTTTTTTCCCTTTACTAGTAAAAGAAAATCTGATGATCTGCGATACTAGACGTTTATGTGGATTTTATAATTTTTGTGGTATTCTGTCATCTAGTTAGGGAATGTATTTTCAGGAAGGATACATTGAAAACTGGGGACATATTTCACACTTGGAAAATAAATGGCTACAGGTTTTGTAAGGAAAGCAGATGAGAATGGAAAAGAACTTTTGGATTACAGTCAAGAAGAAAAGAGTTGAATACTTTACTTGTGCTTTAACTACTTTTATTTTCCTCCTCAGAGAAATACATATACTTCTCTAGTGCTTATTAAATATTTGAAAATTAATTGAGTTTCTGCATTTCATGAATCCCATTTGTGCTAGTTACCAAATGAAGAAACTATAACAGAAACAAATCACAGTGAGCTAAGAAAATAAACTGCAAAGTGAACAGATGTTTTCCAATATAGTTACCTGTGTCTTTTCTGACACTACGTTTAATTGTTAGTAAGTTTCATACAGTTTATTGAAACCTTTACTGCCAAGTATAAAGTAAAAATAATAAATAATAAAATAAAGAGGTTGAATAAAGGCTGGGAAAAAAAAAGATACCTGGAAAATCTTAAGTTGCTTAGCTTTGTATAGAAGTACAACTTTGGGAAGGAACCTTGAATTCAATACTGACTTTGTCAGTAAAGCTGCTTGGTGTTTTGTCCCTCAAATAATTCTGAACCTTCCTTGTCAATCACTCTTATTTGTTTCAAGATTGTAGGGAGAAACCATGATTTATTTTTTTTAGTGACTTTGGTCATTCTCTTTTTTTCATAAGTAATAGTGCATGCATGGTTGCAAAATCATGTAACATTTTATTATAATATTTTGTTACTATGCACGCAGGATGAGCACATACATCTGAGTTTTATACCTGTAGAGAGCACCAGAAAATGATTATATTTCTTTTAATATAGTGTTTTCCTATTAATTTGTGTAATAATAAAGTGCTGAGACTTCTACTGAACAAAATCAGCAAAATAGATCAGTTCAGGGGGTGTAACTATTGTACTGTGCAATAAGTTTTCCTGTTAAAGACTTCTATGAATTCCTGCCATTGTTATCAGACTTGATTGTCTGTAGGTTTCTACGCAAGCCAGCTCAGCTGGTTTGCTGTAAATATTGATAGAGATCAGCATCTTCAGATTGTGGCTTTTGTTTTCTTAGAGAAGTGGAATTATCCTTTGAATTGCCTCAGCTCAGTAAGAAACCTGAAAAAAATGTTGCCACCAGTGTGTACTGTATGATGGAGCATAGGACAGAGAAGTGTGAACTTACAAGGTGTAGTGCAGCTCTTGCTATGTCTTTTAGGCCAGTTTCAACAACTGTAGAGTTGCTCATGGTTGGTAACAACATTTTGTGGCTATGATCTGCATTTATGCTGTTCCTGGATTGTCACACAGGTGTTGCTTAAAATTCTGAAGCCAGAACTGGATGCTTTTCCTTGAAAAGTGTCTTGGTTTAAGACAGTTTATGGGGTGGAGTTAGGGAAATGAGCTACCTTCCTTTTCAGTTTTAAGCATTCCCCTTCCACCAATAAGGAGAGACAAATGAAAGAAGATATAAGTGAAAAAACAAGATTGCTAAAACAAAAAATGGCCACAACCAAGAAAACAGTCTTAATCACTAGATACAAAAGTCCTAAATCCTGCGGACGCCCCAAGAACAAAGTAAACAAGATGGCAGAGAAGCCCAATATGACAACCTCCATAGAAGACAACATCAGCCAGGGGACAAAGACAAGATAGTGGAGAAGATCCATTTTCCCAACCATGTGATAGAGTGAGAGAACAAAGGAGAAAAAACACCAAGAACAACCGAACCTCCATGATTACAAAACTCCCTCTTCCCCAAAACAACAACCAAGGGGGAACAAGGATAAAACAAAGGAAATTTGGAGAATTATTCCTGTTCAAAAACCAGTCAAATGCTGCTAAACCATTTGCTCCAGGCCACCCGTCAGGGTCTCTCCTAAAGGCGGCAGCTCTGTCAACAGTGGCAGCTGGAACTGGGCCAGTGGCTGGAACTTGTGGAGGAAGGTGGGGGATGTCCAGTTTTCGTGGCATGAATCTCTTGAATGGCAGCAGCAAAAACAAAGGTCCCAAAAAATGTCCTTGGCCAGCTCCAGGAACAGGGGTTGCCCCTGGCAACCATGGCCAGAAAAGGTGTTGGGACATTTCCTCTGAAACAGTCTAGGATTGAAGAATGCAGCTCCTTGAAGACCTGCACCAGGCAATTTCCCATGGAGTTCAGAGAGAAACAAAAGGATACTTCTGCTTCTCTCTGTCCTGGCCAGAGCATATGCCCTAGGAAACTCTTGGCAGCCCATAGAGAAAAAAGAAAAAGAGTTCTGTCTGAGTGTTTCCCCACCCTTAAAGGGACCCCAACATCTCCGGTCTCCATGGACCCAGGCCAAAACACTTGTTCTTGTTCCACTTCCAGTCCCTGGGTCTTAAAGGGACAGTAACACAAACTGCATGGACTGACATAGAAGAAAAATGGAATAAAATTCACATTTTTTGGGTCACCCAAGACTTTACCCACCCCTTATTCCATATCATCTGTATCATGCCCAGATCAATACCTTTTAACTATATACATATACACATACAAATAACTATATACAAATAGAGGTATTACTCCAGTAGTCACTGATTGTTCCCCCAAGATGTGGATTGAGTTCATTTGGTCCATGGCTGATGTAACAGGAGCAGTTCATTCTCATTGTCCATGGTATTTACAACATGCAGTGGCATTGCCATTCAACAACAGGTGTTACATACACAATTCAACATTACAGACTGTTCTCACCCAAAGTCAAATCCCCTTGAGGTACATGACGTGTTTCCCTGTCTCTCTTCATTATCCACCAAGTGTAACTAAGTCCTCGAACAAAAACAATCCTACGGTTGTGTTTGCCTTTGCTTGAGGCAGGATTAATCCAAATTGTCTTTCCTAACATAGCTCTCATATGCACTGTGGGGACTTTAGCTCCATCTGTACACAGAGGTTCCGATTGGGAAAGACCAGCTCAGTTAATTGAACCTCTGGTGTTAACTAACCAGGCAGCCTTTGCTCAATGCAGATTCCATGGCTTGAAGGTCCCATCAACCATTGCCTTCAGCATTGCCTTCAGTGTGTTTTTTAACAGGTCATTGCTCTGCTCAACTTCCCAGCAGCTGGTACATGATGGAATATTATACACTCACTCAATACCATGATCTCTAGCCCAGGTGTTTATAAGGCTGTTTTAAAAATAAGTACCATTGTCTGACTTAATTCTCTCAGGGATGCCATGTTGCCATAGGACTTCTTTTTCAAGGCCCAGGATAGTGTTCTGGGCAGTGACATAAGGTATGGTTTATGTCTCCAGTCATCCAGTGGTAGTTTCAACCACTGTGAGCATGTAGTACTTTCCTTGGTGGGTTTGTGGCAGTGTGATATAATTAATCTGCCAGATGTCCCCATACTTATATTTAGACCAATGCCCCCCATACCGCAGGGGCTTTACCTGCTTGACCTGCTTGATTGCAGCCCACAATCATGGATTACCTGTACTGTAGTGTCCGTGATGAGCGCATTGGTGTGTTGCATCTCTTTGATGACTAGAGGTGTCATGGGCCCACCAAGCCAGACATAACTCACCCTTGTGTCAGTCTATATCTACCTGAGACACTTTAATTTTGGCAGCCCAATCTACTTGTTCATTGCTGTGGTTCTCATCATCAGCTCAACTCTTAGGCACATGTGCATCCACATGACAAACTTTCACAATCATTTTCTCTACCTGGTCAGGGATGTCTTGCCATACTTGAGGAGCCAAGATTGGTTTTCTTGTGTGCTGCCAATTGGATTTATCCACTCTTCCAGCCACCCACACAGAGCATTTGCTACCATCTCTGAGTCAGTGTAGAGGCAGAGTGTTGGCCACTTCTCTCACTCAGTGATATCCAAAGTCAGTTAGACAGTTTTCAGCTCTGCAACCTGACTTGATCTGCCTTGTCCTTTGGTCGTTTCCACAACTCACTGTTATAGGGCTCCTTACAGCTGTTTTCCATTCCCTATTAAACCCTGTGATACAGCAAGAACCATCGATGGAGAGAGCGTATCTCCCCTCGCTCTCCGATAGCTGGTTATATGTTAGGGCCTCCTCAGCAGGTGTCACCTATGTATCTTCCTCTTTAGACGATAGTCCAAAATTTGCACCTTTGGGCCAGTTCAGGATGATTTCCTAGAACCAAGGGTGATCAGGATTTCCTATCCAGCCTTGCTGTGTGATGAGAGCTGTCTACTTACTCTATGTAGCACCAGTGGCATGGTATGTGGACGGGACTTTCCTTTGAACATCCAGCCCTGCATTGGTGTCAGTGTGTTGGAATAACCTGTGCTTTGGTGATAACCACTTCTGAGGTGGCTCAAACCCCTTCATAAGCTGCCAAGATCCCTTTCCCTGTTGGGGTGCAGTTGGTCTCAAATCCTTTGTATCCCCGAACCCAAAGATCATCCTCAAGTTTCTTCAGGTACCTTCTTGCCAGAGGCTCCAGGAAGAACCATTCTCCTTGACTGCAGTGTAGAGCACATTCTTCTCATCCTGCCCTGTCCTGACTGGCCCAAGGACTACTACAGGGCCAATCTTTGGTTTGATCTGTTCAAAGTCTTGTTGTTGTTCAGGGCCCCACATGAAATAATTTTTCTTCTGTGTCATGGGGTAGGGAGGGCTCACAATCTGGCTGTACTCTGGGATGTGCATCCCCAAAAACCCATGTGTTACGAACTGGTTTAATACAGATGAGCAAGGAAAACTAAGCCCCCGTGAATAAAATGGATCAAATCCAGAAATGTTCTAAATAAACCCCAAAACTTGATTAAAACTAAATGAGGTTAGATGTTGGTGCCAAAAAACTTGATGTATTTTAATAGTAAAAGAGGTAAAGAGAAAAGGACGGAAGGAAGGAAGGAAGGAAGGAAGGAAGGAAGGAAGGAAGGAAGGAAGGAAGGAAANAGAAAGAAAGAAAGAAAGAAAGAAAAAAAAAGAAAGGAAGGAAGAAATAGAAAAAGAAGTGTGTAGGGGTGAGGGGGAACAGGTGGAGAGTGACAGGGGTTATCTAGAAATGTATCATCCTTCTGAGGGTCACCAACGATGCCTCATTGCTCCCCTCCATCTGGTCTTCTTGGTGGTGAGGGTCCCCTGCCACTGTGCCACCAAAAAGTATAGAATCCAATGGATTAATATACTTTTGCACCAGGTGAGAAAGCCCACATGTGTCCCCTGGGGAGGGCAAGATTGACACTGTCCCTTGCAACACTGTGGATCTGTTGCATTTTGTTGCAGTGCTCTGGTGTAGGGTCTGGGGACCCCTTTGTGGGGGGCCTTTGATGGGCCATGACACCCCCTCTGCTGTCCCTCACATGGATGAGATTTACCCAGGGTGAATGGCCCCACAACTGAGCTGGTCTGCACAGCAGAGGATGGGAGTTCACTGCTTCGAACCAGAGACTTTTTCACCACACACCCAAAACCTCTCGTCCCCCACCCTTCGGTGTGGGGGGCTCTGTGTGAGCCTGGCAGCTGATAGCCCCTGGGCTGTGGTCTCCACCCTGAATGTGGTAAGCTTGATCCACTTGTGAATGTTCTTCTTTCCCCAGCCCAGACCTGAGTCACTTCACCTTATCTCCATCAACATGCACTCGAGGGCCTTAGTCTGGGCATGGTGGTCTTCTCTGCAGCTTTTGTAATACAGTCTTGCTATAATAGGCACAAGTCCTTCATGAAAATGTTTAAGCTATAAACTATAACATTTTAGTCACCAGCACCATGGCGACCTAGGAGAGCATATGTTTCCTTCTTGCTGCTCAGTGGGGACATAGAAGCTATGTTATTAATCACCTCTTTTGGAATTTGTTGATATCCATCTTGCTGCTTCACTCTTAGCAACTGTATTTCCTGTTGTCTTGGTTTGAAGACAGGTCTGCTAAGGAAGGTGTGATCCTCCCTTAGAAACAGCAAATGTGAACTCCCTTCCCTCTGAATTATTATAACTTTGGAATCAAGGGCTTTCAGGCAAAGATACGGGGAAAGGAATAACAGGTTTTTACTAGTATCTATAGCAA
>VZTX01020270.1:180937-214550 GCA_013400915.1 Pardalotus punctatus
GATGACTCCCGCGCAGCTGCAGGTGGCGCTGTGGCGCGGTCAGCTCTGTGGGGTGCGGGTTATGGCGATGTACCGGCTGGCAGACGGGTGCCACAGCGGGAGGGGCAGGGCAGGCGGGCGTGCACCAGATGGAATGCAGGGAGTTCAGACCAGGAAAATGGGGGTGGCAGAGACGAGCCCACCTGGGCTTGCCGGCAGAAAGTGGCAGGGACTCCCCAGCCGTGTCAGTGCTCCAACAGGGAGAGCGCAGAGTGGCGGCTGCTGGCCCCCTTGTGCAGAAACTGCCGGCACAGCCAGGAGGATGTGCCCTCCAGGAAACATCCCCTTCCCAGATAAAAGCTCACTCACCAACGAGAAGAAAACAATGCGGATCCAAAAAACCTTTTTGCAGCTGTAGCTGAGGAGTCCGTAGTTCCCCCTTGCTGCCTCTCCCATTGCCAGTGGTCGAGTGCCTTATCTGATGACCACATCTGCTCTCCACTCCCCACGCCCAGCTAGCTCTTTTGTCTCTTGCAAAAAGAGTTAATAGTCCTTAAGTATCCCACCATTTGTAACATAGCAACTGGGATAGGTAAAAATTCTACCCCCTCCCTAACCTTCAATACCTGTACAGGTCCCTTGACCTTACTTTGATGGCAAAACCCACTTTGAGGAGAACCTGGATTATTTTCTCCCATTTCTCAAAAATTTCCTTTGCCATTTTACCCCGTAGGATCAGATCATCAATGTACTGTAGGTTTCGGAGCCTCAGCCTTTTCCGTGGCAAATGGCAACACTGTGCTTTCACCCCTGGGGCCATTGGTTCCAGGTGATGCCCCTCCAGGTGGAAGCAAACTGTGGCCTGCACTCTGCTGCTAAAAGGAATGGAGAAAAATGTGTTAGCAATATCAATGGTGGTACCACTTTGCTGCTTTGGACTCCAGTTCATACTAAAATTGCAGCATGTCTGTCACAGCAGGACTCAGTGGTGGTGTGACTTCATTCAGGCTATGATAGTCCACTGTCAGTCCCCATCCTCCTTTAGACTTATGCACAGGCTATATGGGGCTACTGAAGGCTGAGCAAGTCTTTCTGACTGCTCTCTGGATCTCCTGTTCACGGATCATTGAATAGATGGGAATCACAGAGTCTCAGTTGGTGCGGTATTGTTGATGGTGCATTTTTTGTGGCAGCAATTGGTACCTGCTGTTCTTCAACCCTCAGGTGTCCTACTGCAGGAGGGTCTTCTGAAAGACCATGCCAAATACTAAAAGTATTAAACTGTTTAATGTCTTCTGTCTCCACAGCATCTATCCCAAAAACCCAAAAAAGTGCTTTTGGGTCATTGAAATAACCACTCCTGAGGTAATCTATACCAAGAATATACGGGGCCTCTGGACCAGTCAAAATACGATGTTTTTTCCATTCCTTCCCAGTCAAGGTCACTTCAGCTTCCAACAGAGTCAACTGCTGAGACCCCCTGTCACACCAGCAATGGAAACAGGTTCTGCCCCCACCATGTCATGATAGTACCTGAGTACCTTGTGTGCCTGTGTCAGCCAAAGCTTTATATTTTTGTCGTTCTGATGTGCCAGGGCATTGGATCCACACAGCCCAATAGACCTGATTATCCCTGGTCTCTATCAGGCTAGGGGCAGGGGCCATCTAGTTTTGGCTATCATTCCCTCCCTGAGCACACATTCTGGAGTTTTCTTCAAGGGGATCAGACATGTCATCTTCACTTCTGTTCTGCCTAGGAACATACCCCCAGGAATCTGGAGCTAAGTTCATTCTTGCCAAGTTTCCTTTATTCGCAGTTTCTTCTTTTAGTTTATGTACCTGTGCTGCTAAGACAGAAGTTGGTTTTCCATCCCGCCTTCTCATGTCTTCTCCATGCTCAGAGAGGAAGAATCATAGGTTGCCCTGTGCAGTGTACTCCCTCTCCCTAGCTGTGGGCCACCTACTTCAGATAGCAGGGATTCTGGTCTGTGCTGGTGAAACATCGAAAAGGCCCTCCCTAAGCTAAGCTCCTCTTTGAGTTTCTAATGGCTTTCTAATGGCTCTCTGATAGCTCTCTTCAATCCTCTCTTCCAATTTCTACATACGTTCAGTCAGGTCTGTTTCCATGAGACTTGGGCTCAGGTTGAGATGTGGACAGTGACTTCATGTGTCTGTAGCCTTCTTGTTGTAGTACTCACTGTCTCGTTTTCTTCATTCCATTGCAGCATCACTAGGAAGTACACTTGTGTACCAAGCTGTGCAATTTCAACCACATTAATGTTGTACAAGGTCTGGAATTCTAGTGTATTGGCTATAATTTGAGAAAATTATCTCTATCACAGCCATATCTCTCAAGCTTTGGATTCCTTGCTTGGTGGTTTTCCAAGGGCCTTGGTGCAGCTGGAGGTGTTCTTGGCAAAGCTATCTCTCCTTCACAATTGCTAAGAGTCGCATACAGAGGCTGAGAAGTTTGGGCCTCCTTGTGATCCCCTTGTTGATACCCACATCAAGTGACACAGGTCCCAAGCACCTTGCTTCAGTACCATCCAAAATTGTATCATCCAAAATTGTACAAAATTGACACCTGCAGTGTCCCAGACTTGGATCAGCCAGGTCAATATAGACTCACGTTTTCATTGCCTTTCTGCAGATTGCATAAACTTTCTAAGGATAGGGATTTGGTGATTATTTCTGTCTGTAATTTCTCTGCTGGCTGTGAGGGCTCTGCTTGCCTGTCATCACACATGCATTTGGTCTTGTATTTCCTCCTCTGGACAGGGGCAACTGCTGCTGGCTTAGGTGAGCCCTCTGGTTTAACTGCAGCCTGAGTGACTGTGGTGTCTGTTGATTTGTTGCCCTTCCCCTCCAGCTGTAGGTGCTGCTGGGTGTAATAATGACCAGCATGTAATAAGCATTAGCAAGGGCCCAGCACAGTGCAATAAATTGCCCCTCTTGGAACTGCCACTGTAATATTCCTTCAAATGTTCTGCTACTTTTGCTGGGTTCTGTATTTGTTCAGCAGGAAAATTCCAAACCACTGGACTAAAGCATTTCTTCAAACTCTATCCTATACCCTCCCGCATTCCATGTCACTCAGGATTTTCCATCCCTGGGATAGATCTCTGGAAAACCTCCCTGTAAATCTCAGCCCTGATTCTAAACATGTTGTAGACTGTACAGTGGAAACATAGCAGAATTAGCAACAAGAATATGATGTTTCTAACATCCAGAGGGAATTTGACATAATCAATAAGTGATGTGCTAGACCTGAAGGGATAGAAAGAGGTGAAAGGCTAGGAAATATCATCCCCTCCTGCTCCCCAAAGAGGCTGGGTGAGATTATTAATAAGCCTCCAGAAGTAGCAGCCCAGACCAGGACAAGCAAACAACAATGAATACACATTTGAAATTGTCTTTATTATATTTGTTGTTATGTCTACATAACCTGACATCACCGAGTGTGTAAACATAGCAATCTGCATTTGTGTTCCTGATCTGAAAAAGAATATATGTGAATGAATGACTGCTATTTCATTCCAGCCATCAGTGCCAAATGGGTGTTTTTGTTCTTTCTCAGGGCACAATAAAGCAAGGCTAGTGTTAAAAATGGGAGAACTGGAAGGACATGAAAATACATGAGTAGGAAATGGAGTGATTTGGACTTCTTTTCCCCTAGGAGGAGAGAGAAAATATAGCAGGCTAAAAAGAAAAAAAAAATAGCAAACCCAAAACTGAAAATAACACCCCTAAAACAAACCAAGGCAAAGTATACCATAAAGTCACAATGTTTCTATGTTCAGAGCAAACTTGATAATGCATTCCTTGAGGTGCACCAAGCCTGTCAATTTAGTGTTTTCCATGGTTTGCTGCAAGCATGGGTTCCTCCTTTAAGTTATGCTGGATACCTGCCAGCCAGCTCCATGAGGCAACAAACCAAATAATGCTGTTAATTAGAAACCAAGGTGTAAAAAGATAGTAGACAGCATGGCCTGCTCCCTGCTGGCTGTGGTGTTAAAGACCTTAAAGACAGAAGAGCTCTGGAGTTCACATAAGTATTTTTTTTCTGTAGAGACAGTGTTCACAGCAAAGCTCTGTTTCTATGTTTGATTTCTACGTTTTAGATGAAGCATTTCTTATCCTGTATCTCATTAACTAGAGATGCAGTACCACCGCTCTGCACATTGGCAAAGAATACTTGCATCCAAATGTTCTTGTACTTCTTTTATCACTAAGACTCAGGAAGCAGGAAGGAGAGATTGTACCCATACCTTGTGTCCTACCACAAAGAGTGGGAATGCAAGCAGAGGAAATTAAGTTTTCTATACTTTTATTTTTTTACAAGGCCTTTGCTCTTCTAGATAGCAAAATTAACAATAGTGAAGTACCTGTGGGAGCAAAACATGAGGTTTTCCTATGTGGTATTGGATCAGGGAAAATATATAAATGTACTGGAAGCTCACGAGTCAGATCTAGCCATGAGCCTTCTCTACTCCCAAAAGCACAGGGCAGCAGCAGCAGGTCCCTCTGCCTGCCCTTATGTGCCATGTGCCATATGCCCCAGCTACTCACCATCTCAAAGGTGCTGGGATGGGCCCACACCAAGTACAGTGATGTCTTTCCTGTTCTGGGGAGTCCAGGATGAGATACAGGAGTCTATGTGCAGTCTCAAAAGTGCCAAATAAGAAAGGAGAACATTTTTTTTTGTTTCTTAAATATGGGTTCCTTTAATTGGCTTTTAACTAGGGTTTTTTTTTGTTTATTTGTTTGGGTTTTTTTCGGGGGGGGAATTGTGTTTTGGGGTTTTTTTGTTTGTTTGGGGGTTTTTTGAGTGTTGTTTTTAGTATTGTTTTTTAATTGCTTATTGGCTAGTCTTGCCAAAACACCCAATAGTAGCAAAGCGGGGCAGAGGGAAGGAGAGGTCCTAGAATCCTCTGGGCTCCTATGCAGGGATGATGGGAGGAGTCCATTGGATTGGAGGTCCTTGGGGCCTGGAAGTGAGGTTTTTGGTCTGAGAACAGGAAGGTCTATGGGGAATTGGTGTCCCTGGCTTGTTTTTGCCTCAGCTACCGAATGGGTGGTTGAAGATGAAAGTAGGGCCATCCTGGCATTGCACAAAGAATTGTTGCAGATCAGTTGTAACTCTACTCAAGGCAGGTCTGATTTGATTTGGCCACGGGCTCTTAAGGGCAGTGATTGAGGTGAAGGTTGTGTAGGTACTTCTCCCACATCAGCTGATTCCCATGTAACTTGAGCTGTATAAAAGCTGTTTGAGAGCTGTGATGGAGGAAAGGAGGTGTTTTTCTTTCCTCTACAGTAAGTAAATGAAAAACAGTCTGCAAACAGAAATCATGCAGTTGTTGAAAGAAGGAAAATTGAGCTGGTCGTGAAGGTGTTTCTGGTGATGATTTGCTGTGTCTGTGCTGCCATGGTGACAGCAGATCCCAACATGCCCCTTTTTAACTGGTATCATTCCAGTCCCTTGCTTTCATGGCATATCAGGAGATGGAAGGCAATACAGGCTTTGGAAGTATCCACTGGTGATCTGGGGAAGGTGTCACCTCTCTGCTGTTTCCTAGTTTCCTTTCTCCCTTTAGCTCATGCTTTTTTTGTCAAGGCCACCGTGAAGACCAAATCTTTAGAGGTCTTTTCTTTGAGTTAGATTTTTACTAGCTTTTAGGAGGGAGAGAGAGAGAGAGAGAGAGAGAGGGAGAGGGAGAGGGAGAGGGAGAGAGGATGCAGTGGGGGAGGCGGAACTGAAGAGCACTGATATTTTCATTTAATGAAAACCATTGTGGATTATGGAGATCTTGGGGCATCTCTTCTATATTCCTACCATACTTTTGCCATGTTACCATGACCAGAAGTAAAAGAGGAGACTGATTTAACTCTTAATGTGCAGATGGAAGTTTGTCTGCAGGACATTTCCTGGGCCTGAGTTGATAGGCAAGTTATCTTCATTGGAAAATATGTTGATATGACCACATTTGTGAATACTTAACCTGGTTCATCTGTGACTTTCTCAAAGAGATTAACTCAAGGATGTGTCTAAACTTACCACTTTGATATAGTGGGTAGATTATAGGGGTATTATAATCTTTCCTTTTTCATCAGCTTGCACTATTTCTTATTTTCGTGGGTACAGTTTTAAGTTACCTATGTTTTAAAGACCTGGACAATTTTTCTGAAGTCAAGTTATGTAAGAAATTACTCAGAACAGTCAGTATTTGAGAGAATTAACTTTTATTCTTCACTACCTTCTTCCTGAATACAAAATTGTGTTTGAACACTAGAGAATAAAGGAGAACAAGATATTGCACAAATACCTGGGGGATATCTGACTTTGTAGTCTCACTGGTAACAGTAAAGTGAGAGCTGGATTTGCCTGTCTCCTCACCATATGTGAATAATGATATTTATAAAGCCTAAGTATTCAGTGCTATGGTTTGGACAGTTTTGTAGCTATGTGTTGGTATTTAAAAGCCTCTTCTCTTACCTAATTTCTTCTTTGAGACTGTCAAATATATTTTCCAAAAAGAAAATAATTGGAAACTGTTTCAGTTGACTTGCTTTTCCTCTGCTTTTACACACTGTGCTTCTCTAATAGAAAGATGTTCGCCCAGAAAAAAACCAGATCACTCTGAAAGTATGTAGTGTAAAATACTAGCAGACTTTTGTGCATTATTAGAATCATTAAATGTAGTTGAGACATTTCAGTGGAAACACATCCTGTAAAATATTTCTGGGGTCTATTTAGCCAGAGCTGCTAGGCAACATGCAGAGTGCAGCACCATAATGTGTCATGTAGATTTTGAAGACGATTGCAGAAATAAAGTGCTAAAGATGGTCAGAGCGAAAATAACAGCTCTGTGTATTCTAGGCTCTAATCTGACTCAGATGCAAAACCAAGAAATGGGTAAATATCTATCTTAAATTCCCTCTATAATGAATTTCAGCATTATATCAACCTAGCAACAAATGCACAAATTTGTAATCTAGTGCTACATCTTTTGAGATCTTTCATGCATTATCTAAAACTTTTCCCTATTACTTTTCAAAGTCACATGCTGTTGTGATGCCTGTTGTTTGAAGTGACAAAAAAGAACTTTTCAATAGTGAAATCCTGTATTTTTTACCATCTCTGAAGTATTTTTCATCTCTGTTTCAGAGAAAATGATGATCTGAAATTGTGCAGAGGTCAGAGGATGTGCATATTCCCGATTTACGTCTATAAAAGGGAAAGTAGAACCTGTGTGCTTGTAAACATATGTACATTCTTGCACCGCAGTCAGTGACCCATTTGCTTAAACTGAGCCCTTTGCTTTTGTGTTCTTACTGCAATAAACTATCCACAAAGTAGCCCATGCAGAGCAGTATGATGGAGTTGCAGTCCAGAGGATGTAGTGAAAAGCCTGCTCTTTCCCGGCATTAATTGTTCCCACAAAACAATCACACTATTTTCTTGTAAAAGTATATTTCTATGCATTCAAGTTCTTTTCTCTTGGTTGTATTGACAGACGTTTTTGCTGCTGGGAACTGACCAGGCCTGGCAAAAAAAAAAAAAAAAAAAAAAGGGGAAAAAATTTAAAATGGTTTATTTTTTCTCCACACATANAATTTAAAATATGTTACTTTTCATCCACCATATAATTACTTGGAACACTGTTGACTATGCAACTGTTCGTACTTACAGGTTAGGAGGAGGAGGTGGTTATAGGGGGGGAAGAGGAAGGCCAGCTGATGCCATCAGTGTGCAGATCTCTGGTGGTGGAGAGGCATCACTATGTGCCACTCATGGGACCATGTAGCACAGCAGTCTTGGTCTCTACAGTGGTGGCCTGGGGCTGGAGTTGGAGCACAGCTACTAGAGGTGAGAGAGGAATGATCAAAACAGACTTCATGAGACATTTATAAAAAGGAGAATGGTAACTTATTTTTTAATGAATGTTGACTGATTTCTGAATCTTCTATATCCTGAGCTGGTATGCTAACCTTGAGCTGTTCTTCCTCTGTTAATGTGTGGAGAGCTGAACTGAGAGAAAGAGAAAAGAAACTTGTATTGTGTGCTAGATCAGAACATTCTGGTATTTTAAACTGTTTAGGACATCCATATCATCTTCAAAGTAATTTCAGCTGGAGTCTAACCAAGTGTTGTAATACTTCTACTACTACTGATTATGATGATAATTATAATAAGAGTAATGAAAATGAGAGAGAGAGAAATAACACCTGAGAGAAATGAGTGATGCACAATACCATTGCTCACCACCTGCTGACTGATGCCCAGTCTGTCACGCAATGATCACTGGCTCCAATTTATATATTGGGCATGATGTTCTATGGTATAGAGTATGCTGTTGGCCAGTTTGGGTCAACTGTCCTGGCTATGCTCCCTCCCAGCTTCTTGTGCATCCTCACTGTCAGAGTATGCAAAATTCAAAAGTCTGTGATTTGCAGTAAGTACTACTTATCAACAATGAAATCATCAGTGTGTTCTCAACATTATTCTCATATTAAACCTAAAACACAGAACTGTACCAGCTACTAAGAAGAAAATTAACTCTATTCCAGACAAAAAACAGGACAGCAAGTTTACTTAACAAAAACTCATGCAGGAATAGTTTGAATTAATAATATCAGTGAAGTAGTACAGGTTCTCAAAGGTCTTTAGTTTATATATGCATCATATATACCAGGCGATTTTTTTTCACGTGGTTTTCTACCATATGACTCAACTTAAACCATGAGTATCAACCAGTTGAATCAAGTTACCTGATTCTGAGGTTTTAAACAGTCTTTTCGCTTCCTTCTAAGAATGCCTTATAAAAGAAATCAATTACAGAAGTTTGTGCTTAATTGAAAGAATACTAATACCAATGTGCTCATCAGAAAATATCTAATATTTCTCTTACCAAGGATTAGCCACCTCACTTCATTTACATCCTTCCCACACCCATGTCTGCAGAAAATGCTTCATCTTCTTCCCCATCCCTGAAAGAGGAATAATGGAAAGAGTTACATACAAAGGCATTGCTGTCAATAATTTGCAGATAGACAACAAAAGAAACTGGAGTGTGTCTGATGCTGATTTTTGTGCTTCTCTTTCCTTGCTGCTCTCATTGTGATGCTATCCAAAAGGGAATTCAGAGGTCTAGTGATTGAAATGGTGTTGGCCACCGATATGTCCTGTCACTTCCAGCAAATCAAAGCTATGAAGAATGCTTTGCAGCAGCCAGAAGGGTGAGTCACTTCACAACATGGTGCAGTGAAGGGGCTGTATTTCAGCTGGTGCATTGCCAATGTGTTTAACTTCAAAAGCACCTCTCCAGCGGTCCTCTCTTTCTTTGATGTCCATAGCAATATTCTTTCTGCTGTTGAATTTTTCATGAATTCACTTAGGGAATGGATGGCACATCTATAGTCTGTGCTGGTGGCCCAAAACTTTCAAATGTCACCATTGTTGGAATCATCCTCACTGGGCATTCCCTGGTGGGTAACATCAAGGACATGATTCCTTTGAGTGATCTCTACAATTGAGTACGACTCAAGTTTACAAGACCCGCAGAACATAACTTGCACTTTGCCCTTATGCAGATGGTATCAGCTCTCACACCTGGAAGGGGCCTGCTTCATCACCAGAAAACAGATGAAAATTTGAGATCCACTGAGGGAAGGACTGGAAAATAACAGATGGAGCAGTATCAGGGAAGCCTTTTTTTCTTCCCAGTATGCCACCGGGAGCTGTAATATTTTGTCCACAGCTCTTCCCCCAGAAATTCCTTCCATATTGCTCTGAGTGATGGTCAGTTTTTTCCCCTGGGCACAGTTAAGTCCAGACCCTCCCAGAATTATACCTGTATCAGAGCAGGGTGTGGCTAGCCACCTCATCCTCTCAGAAACTACAAGTCTTTAAACTATTTTGGATAACCAAAAAGTGGAATTAAAAAATGAGACCACCCATTCCAAGAAAGCAGAATTTACTGGGTTATTGGGCTAGCCTCTTAGGTGATGGTTGTAAGAAATCGCCAGCCGTTTTTCCTGTGAAATCAGATGCCAGGATTCCCTTCTGTTCTCACACTAGTTTTCTATCAGTGAAATATTTATCAGTTATTGTTTATATTTGTCAGAGCCCCAGAGATCTCCACTGTTCATTACAGTGGGGTGATAGGAACCAGCTACTCTTTTGAGCTGCATAAAATGCAGTACAGATGAAATGGGGAACAGAGCAGCTCTTCAATACTGCTAGTGCAGACAAGCAAGCTTGGAAAGTTGCTGAGCAACATTTCTTTTTGCATTTGTTAGTAAGTCTTTTAAAACAGGAATTGTGTATGTTGGAGAAATAAGACAGTCTTTCAGAGTTGTCTATTTTTATGATCAGAGTAACCACTTCATTAATATCCTGGCCAAAGATTCTAATAAACTTATTTTCCTGTAGGTAATACTTTTTCTTTCTTCCCTACAAGAGCAGACAATTAATTTGTTTGATCCTTTGGGTTTTCAGAATTGACAAGCCGAAAGCTTTATCACTGTTATTACATACAGCAGATATCAGTCATCCAGCCAAGGACTGGGATCTCCATCATCGCTGGACCATGTCTCTGCTAGAGGAGTTCTTCAGACAGGTAAAACTAGGGAAGTTCTTTTGTTTTCTGCAGCTGAGAGGGAATGTGTAGGATTCAGTAAAGAAGTAGGAAAATATGAGCACAGATATTTTAGTTTATCTCTGATTTGTGTAAGAATATCCTAAATGAGATGAAGCTTTCTCCTCTAGCACTGTGAGCACTGGCTATTATGATGCTTAGGAAGCTAGTGTCTCATACACTGCCTATAGACATTAACTTATTCTACGTAACAGAAATTCTAATTTAGGAAGCTACTATGTCTTTTGAATTAGGAAAATATGGAATATATGTCACTCTGCTTAGCTCTAGAACCATAAAACCAGATTTGGGTAGCTGTACTTTATAGAACTCTACTTACATTGTTGTGATGGATGTGAAAAAGGTTTACTTTGCCGTTACTTTAAAAGAAGTGAATTGATCAATATTATAGCTCACAGTGGACCACCTGTTGACAAATCCACAAATTGAGACAAATCACTGAACTCTGTGTGATGGTTAAAAGGTCCCCAAGTTATTAATAAAAAGCATTTAAAGAATTAAAATTAAAAAAAAGAAAAAGAGAAAAAGAAAACAGATCACTTAAGTAGCGTATCAGATATTTTTCCCCAGTATGAATTGCTAACCTAAACAGTGCTAGCGCTTAAGTGCTTATTTTCCCTCTGAAGTTCAATAACTTCATGTTATATAGTAAATCTGAATGCATAAAGGAAAAATATGACAATCCCTTAAAAGTTCTGACAATTTTTAAATGGTATCTGTTTTTAAAGCCACTGCAGTAATCCCTTTTTTAACAAAGTTTTTGCAAAAATTTGCCTTGAAATTAAACCTTTGATTTGTTTTTCAAAGCAAGAATCGGTTTACTGGGTGGAAGCAGAAAGGTATACTAGCAGCCAATTCTGTCTTTCCACACAGAAGGCTCATGCAAATAGGATGATTTTAACATAAATTTTGGGGAAAAAGTTGTGCATATTTATGCTTTTCTAGCTCAATGTTATACTAAATGTGTTAAAATACATGACTGCTAAAGACTTGTGAGGGAATTAAGATTACCTATATGTGAGACCACAAAAACTCCAAGTTTTGATTTATTTTACACATGTCATGAAGACAAACTATTATTTTATATGTTTAAAAGAGTAGTTTAATTTCAGCCAACAAATTCTACTTTAGTTTTTTATGATGAATGACAGCTCATTTAGATGAAGTTCTATATAAAACTTGTATTCTAATTCCAAACTCAGATGCAGTATTAATTCCCTCTTCGGGAAAATCATTAAAGCATAATTTTATGAAGCACAGGTTTGTGTTCATTGAAGTTATTTAGTACTAGATCAATAAGTACATCCCTACTTGACATTAGAAGAAAAACACTTTTCACAAATTGATGTTCTAGTTCTGGCCAGGACAGGGTTAATTTTTGCAGTAGCCAGGAGGTGCCACAGCTAGGATCTGGAGGTTGTTCTATTCCATCTCATTTAATTTTCCAGGGATGGAGGAAGGGTTCTCTTCTGGATTGGGGTAGTGTGGTCTGTTCTTCTGTGATCATTTGCATGTGAATCACTTCCTCTCTGGAACGCTTTTGTTATTCATGTTGTTGCTATTACTGTTCCCAATAGGTTATTCTTATCTCAACTGCCAATCTTTACCTTTTGTGCCTTCAATTGTCCTTTCCAGCCCACTGCAGGGCAGGGTGGGGGGAAAGGGGAAGAGGGGAATAAGTGAGCAGAACATGGTTTGGAGTTTTCAGCAGGAGCACTGAATTGAAGAATACCATTCCTAAACCAAAACAGCCTAGTTTGGCACTGAATGTGGGATTCAAAGAGTTGAGATAACAATAGATGTGGCCACAGAGAGTTGTAAATAAATTTGATCTAAGCATTTGTTCTACTAGGTACGGAGCCACTGGTCACAATTTTGCTTGGTCTGTTCACGAGGTTGTGGTACCCAACTGTGTATATACTTCATATATGCACTAAGGGTCCACCATGATGTTCTTTTCCAGAGTAGTGAGAGGGATCAGGATTGCTTTGTTGCTGTACTGTGTGATATCAGCTTTGCATAGTGAAGGGTCTCAAAATGTGTGGAAGAGGCAGGGCCAGAGACAGTTGCCCCATCCCTACCCCCAGGCGAGCTGAAAGATATGCAAAAATTCTTCAGCTGCCAGTTGGGTGAGCCCTTGGTGACCTGCCTGGTCTTGTGCTGGGATATCATGGCCCATATTATGAAACTAGACCGATGGTAGTGAAGCCATGCAACTGGGATCCCTGCCCTGGGATGTGGGCATTGACAAAGGGATTGGGAAGAGGGCAGAAACCCTCAGCCTCCGGAGCAACTCCCATTAAATGTGAGAGAAACGTATTCATTCTCTCAAGTATGTTCTTGTAGTCTTCTCCAGCAGGGGGAAAGCTGTGGAGAAATGTATCCAGTACCTGAGGGAATTAGTCACGCTGGAGGTAATCTATGTGGATTCAAATAACAAGCAGTCCCCTGTAGATTCGGATCAGGTCCATCTTACACATATGGCAGAAGTTTATATGGAGTGCACCATTGTTGTACACCAGCTCATTAGCATTGATGTCAATGAAAGAAAGAGAAAAAAGAGGGTTTCAGGTGACCATACAACTATGGCAATATGAAAAATTTTTTTTCCTCCTTATCAAACTGCATCTCAGCTGTGGAAATACTATCCAAGACTTCAGACAAGCTAGAAAAATTCAAGTATATTAGAGAGGAAGTCTTATGCCCTGTCAATATGGACCACAGTCTCTGCTATTGGAAGCATGCAGCCCACTGCTCGAGAGAGAGGGTACACACCACAAGGTAACCTGTGTTTTTTCTTGACCACAGACAGGACATGAAGAAGGGGGATGGAAAACCCATCTCTTCCCTAGCAGCATGGGTATGTGAGTTCAGAGGAAGGAAAACTACAAGAAATTCTTCAAGGCTAAATGCCCCACCAGTTTCCAGGGGACAAGTCCTCAGACACAATGGAAAGGCTGATGTTACTTCCAATCCTCTTAAAAGGACATCCAATTCATATTTACAAGAAATGAGCAATGAGTACTATGACCAGAACTACAGGGGCCCTGTCTCCAGCCAAGTGGAGGAAAGGGACAATTGGATCTATTGGACTACATGGATCCAATGGTCTGGCACATCAGACCCACAGTATTATGAGGCTTTAGTTGACACTGGTACACAATGTACCCTGATGCCATCAAGATTTGTAGGGCAGAATCTATCTTTATTTCTGTGGTGACAGGGGGATCCCAATAGCTGACAGTACTGGAGACTGAGGTGAGCCTGACTGGGAACAAAAGGCAAAAAACACCTCATTCTGATTGGCCCAGAGGCCCTGTATATCCTTGGCAGAGATTAACTCAAGAGAAGGTGTTTCAAGGACCCAAGAGGGCATTGTTGTGTTTTTGGGACAGCTACTGTGGAAACAGAGGAAATTAGACAGTTGAACACCTAGTCTGGTCTCTCAGAGGACCCTTCTGCTGTGGGACTGTGTAGGGTCAAAGAACAACTGATACTGATCACTACCACAACCGTGCATCATCAACAATACCACACCAGCTGGGGCTCTGTGACCCCCATTTATGAGATGATTCATGAACTGGAGAGCCAGGGAATAGTCAGCAAGATTCACCCACCCTTTAATCATCCTATGTGGCCAGTGTGTAAGCCCAGTGGAGACTGACAGTGGACTATTGTATCCTGAACAAAGTCACACCACCACTGATTGCTGCTGTGGTGGACATGCTGGAACTTCAGCATGAACTGGAGTCCAAGGCAGCAATGTAATGCCACCATGGACATTGCTAACATGTTTTTCTCCATTCCTTTGTCAAGAGAATGGAGGTCACAGTTTGCTTTTAGCTGGAGGGGTGTCCCATACACCTGGAACTAATGGCCCCAGGAACGGAAGGACAGCCCCACTATTTGCCATGGACTGATCCAGACTGAACTTGAAGAAGGTGAGGCTCCAGAACACTTGCAACCTGTTGATGACATTATTGTGTGGGGCAACACAACAGAGATAGTTTTGTGGAAAAAGAAGATAGTCCAGATCCTCCTGAAGGTTGGTCTTGCCCTAATGCAAAGTAAAGTCAAGGGACATGCCCAGGAATATCAGTTTTTAAGAGTAAAATGGCAAGATGGTTATCCCCAGATTCTAGTGGACATAGTCAACAAGATAGCAGCTATGTCCCCACCAACCAGCAAGATGAAAACAAAAGATTTCCTCAGTACTGTGGGTTTTTGATGGATGCATATTCCAGATTACAGTCAGTTTCTAAATCTTCTTTATCAAGTGACCCAGAAAAAGAAATATTTATGGTGGGGTTCTGAACGGCAAGAAGCTTTTTAACAAATTAAACAGGACATTCCTTGGGAGCCATTGGGCCAGTTAGGACAAGACAAGATGTGAAAAATGTGCTGTACACTGCAGCCAGGGAGAATGATCCTTCCTGGAGTCTCTGGAAAAAGGTACCCTGGGCAACTTAAAGGTGACCCCTGGGATTCTGGAGTCTGGAACACAAAGGATATGAGGCCTGTTACACCACAACTGAAGAAGAGGTACTGGCACTTTATGAAGGAGTTCTAGCTGCTTCAGAAATGATTGTCACTGAAGCACAGCTTGTTCTGGCACCCCAATAGCCAGTGCTGGACTGGATGTTTAAAAGGAAAGTCTTTTACACACATCATGCATCAGATGCAATGAGGAGTAAGTGGGTTGCGCTGATCACTCAAAAAGCTCAAGTAGAAACCCCCAGCTGCCCAGGGATATTAGCCTGAAGGCAAAATCACAAATCACAAATTGGACTGAAGGCAAAAATTTTGAACTACCATCATCATTGGAGAAGGAAAAGATGACTTGCTGAGGAGGTCCCACCATATATAATCATCTACCAGAGAATGAAGTGATATGCACTCTTTACTGATGGTTCTGATATATTGTAGGAATACATTGAAAATCAAAAGCTGCCGTATGGAATTCTATGTGAATTGCAGAAGCTATTGTCAGACAAGGTAGATCCAGGCTCCAGAGCTGTAAGATGTCCAGCTGGATTTAGATACTGGTGACGGAGAGAAATAGTCAGCACTCTACACTGGCTCATGGATGGTAACAAATGCTCTATGGGAGTGGCCCACAGACTGATGGAAAAAGACCAGCTGGCTGCATGGAGTAAACCCATCCGGGCTGCTGAAATGTGGCAAGACATTGCTGTGTGGGTAAAGAAGCTGGTTGTAAAACTAAGTAATGTAGATGCATGTGTACCCAGGCATAGGGCTACTGAAGAACACCACAGCAATGGATAGGTGGACAAATCTGCAAAGATTAAAGTGCCTCAGGTAGATCTGGATTGGCAGAATAAGGATGAATTATTTCTGGTTCAGTGGACCCATGATGCCTCAGGTCATCAAGGAAGAGATGCAACAGGGAGGTGATGGGCTTGTGATCAAGGGTAGACTTCACCATGGACACTATCTCTCAGGTCAACTGTGAAACATGCACTGCAATCAAGCAGACCAAGTGGGTAAAGCCTCTGTGGTATGGGGTACAATGGCAAAAATATAAATATGGGGAGGCCTGTCAGATTGCATCACACTTTCTCAAACCCACCAAGAAAGTGCCGTGTACTTAAACTGTGGTGGAAACAACCACTGGAGACATAATCTGTGTCACCCGCCACTGTCTGTAATGCCATCTTGGGCCTTGAAAAACAAGTCCTGTGGCGACATGGCACCCCAGAAATAACTGAGTCAGACAACAAGACTCCTTTCAAAAGTCATCTCTTAGATACCTGGGATGGAGAGCATGGTATGAAGTGGGTATATCATATTCGCTATCATGCACCAGCCTCTGGCAATATTGAATGGTACCATGGGCTGTTAAAAACCATATTGAAAACAACGGGTGGTGGGACGTTCAAACATTGGGATCTTAATTTTGTGGAGCCCATCTTGTTAGTCAACAGTAGAGGCTCTGCTAATTGAGCTGCCCTTGTCCAATTAAACTCTCCACATAATGTAGAAGGGAACAAAGTGCCTGGGCTGCATATGAGGAATAAGTTTGGAAAGACAGTTTGTCTTAGTCCTGCCTTAAGCAAATGCCAGTACCATCTGTGGTATTGTTTTGCTCAATGACTTAGTCACACTTGGTGCTTAATGCAGAGTGACAGGGAAACATGATCCCTCAAAGGGATTTGACTTTTGGGTGAGAACAATCTGCAATGTTGGATTGTATACTACTGGCTATTCAATGACCTTGTCACTCTATGCTATAACCACCACAAACAATGGATATGGACTGCTCCATATACAACTGTTGTGATCTCCTGGTGCGGCTTGCAACCACCTAACAGCACACCAGCCCTCCTGACCTGGAAGACACCTAGGATGGATAGAATCCACAGTCATGGACCAAATGAACTCAAGAGACATCTTGGAGGAAGAGCCATTGACTACAGAA
Source organism: Pardalotus punctatus (assembly GCA_013400915.1). Taxonomy (NCBI): domain Eukaryota; kingdom Metazoa; phylum Chordata; class Aves; order Passeriformes; family Pardalotidae; genus Pardalotus; species Pardalotus punctatus. The sequence continues at coordinate 198,014 of VZTX01020270.1, forward strand.
ATGATAACAGTGCTTGTACATACATACATACATATATATTTATATGTATATAGTTGGAAAGTGTAGGATCTGGGCACGATGCAGATGTTATAGAATAAGGGGTGGATACTGTCCTGGTTCTGAACAGGACAGTGTTAATTTTTAGAGCACACAGAGGAAGCATGGCTAGGACCTGAAGGTTATTCTGTACCACTTCACATCATTTTCCTAGGACAGGGAAAGGGTTTTCTTCTGGGTTGGGATAGTGTGGTGGCCTGAGCATCTGCATGTGAATCACTTGCCTCTCTTGTACACTTTTGTTATTCATGTTGTTGCTGTTACTCTTAATTTTCTTACATCATTGCTGCTTCCAGTAGATTGTTTTTAAGTTGTGATCTATGTATTTTTTGTGCCTTCAATTCTCCTTTCCAAACCACTGTAGGGGGAGGAGAAGGGGAAGGGGGAGTGAATGAGTAGTGCATGATTTTTGAGGTATTTAGTGGGAACACTAAATTGGAGAAGACCACCCCTAAGCCATGACACTGAGGACTACTAATAGCCAAGGGAACTATGGTTGTAAGGAACTTGTTTGACCTTGGATTGGATATGTATTTCCTTATGGTCTTTAGTTGTAGATCCTTTCCTCTCCTCTCTGTTAAGTGTTCTGCAGAGACATAAAGCCTGACTTAACCTATATCAGAACAGATCCCCAGCCCTGTTGGTTTCCAAGTATTTTGTGATGTGACATGACATAGGTCTTTGTACACGAAGTGGCAATGCTGTAGGTATGAATGATTCTAAGTACAATACTGTTTTTTTTAATACTCAGCATCTATGAGCATCTCTTAAAGTAAACATCTTTCCTTAATTAGTTCTACTATTTCACTTCAGCTAGCCATTAGGGAACTGCTCAAACAGCTTAGGAAATCAAGTGTCTCTCTGAGTAGTCACAATGGCAGTAGTCGCAAAGGTGTTCCTTTCTGAGACAATTAGCCACTGGGGTTTTTAGGAGGCCTAAGGAGTAAGAGAAGAATTATGAGCTGGCATTGAGAGATGGTTTTTCTGAGACACACAGCCGACACAGTTAAGGAATGTTACTTAGAAATATTTCTGTGTTTAGCTTGTGTTTTACCCTGATATTTGTGTGTCAGTCTCCTAATATAAAGCAGAATTGTTCTATAGTAGAAGGATACTATTGCTATTTTTTCTGCACAAAATCCTAACAGGACTTGTGTTCCTATTTTATGTATGTTATATTAACAAAAATAAGAAGAATTCAGCTTTTCTTGTACCTACAGAAATTTTTCTCTGTTTAGTTTCCTGAATATTTTAGCTTCTATTTGACATTAGTCGGAACACTATCAAGAAGTTCAGCACAGTTATAGTGAGCTGCTGATTTATAGAAATGATTTTACAGTATATTTAACAGGCTATTTAAATTTGAATGCTTTGTGGGGAGTATTGCAGCTATGTTGTCCTATACATACCTTCTCAGCGTAAAGCAATATTACAGTGACTGCATTAAATTAAAGGGCCTTTTGAAACCTGTGACTTGGAAAACTGGGAAATACGGGGTTATAACACTTGATCTTGTACCATCTTGTGATGCCAAAAAAGGACATTCAGTTCCAAAGGCTGGTAGGCATGCTTGGACTTATGCAGTTAAAATGTAAATGTAACCTAAAGGTAATGTGAAATACGGTATTCATAGCATCATATAATACTATGTTGTAAGGAAGCTGAAGGATCATTTCATCCAACCTTTCTTGGCAAAAGAACAGTCTAGATATGATGGTCCAGCATCCTATCCAGCTGAATCATAAAAGTGTCCAATACTGGGGTATCTACCACTCCTGTGAGGGGATAATTCTACTGGCTGATCTCATTGTGAAAGATTTTCGTCCTGTGTCTAATCAGAATTTCTTCAGGACTAACTTGTACCCATTACCCCTCATCCTTCATGTGCCTCCTTGTAAAACAGGGATCTCCAACTTCTTTGCAGTCACCCTTTAAATACAGGAACATGGTGATAAGCTCTCTCCTAAGCTTTCTTTTCTCAAGGTTTAATGAACCCAGTTTTCTCAGCCTTTGCTTACATGGCAGGCTTTCCAGTTCCTTCATCATCTCTGCAGCCCTTCTCTGAACCTTCTTCAGCCTATCCACTTCTTTTTTTGCATGGGGGGACCAAAACTGAACACAGTATTCCAGGTGTGGCCTGGCAGGCACTGAGTAGAGTGGGATAATGACTTCTTTATCTCTTCTGGTGACGCCCTTGTTGATGCAGCCCAGCATTCTGCTGGTTTTCTTCACCAGAGCACCACAGTGTTCACTCATATTAACTTGTTGTCAAACAGGAACCTCAGGTCCTTTTCCACAGAGTTGTTTCCACTGGGTTGTTCCCAGCCTGTGCTGTGGTCCTGGATTATGTTTTCCCATGCAAGGTGATAAGGTATAAGACCTTACATTTGTCCTTGTTGAACTTCCTAAGTTCTTATAAGACCACTCCTCCAGTTTATCCAGGTCTACCTGCTGGGTGACTCCCCTTAAAAGTGTCCTCTTTCCCACTTGGTTAGGTATCATCAGCAAACTTCACCAGGGTATACTTGATCCCATCATCCAAGTAATTTATAAAAATATTAAACAGCACCAGGTCCAGTATCAACTGGTGGAGTATCCTGCTTGTGACAGGTTGCTAGTTTGAAAAGGACCCATTTACCACCACTTGCTGACAGGCGTGGACCACTTGTGTATAATGTAATGCATTGGTGACTTTAGGAGGAAGCTCTGAGAAACCATATCTAAAGCCTTGGAGAAAGCCAGGTAGACAATGTCTACAGCTTGTACCACATCAACCAAGTAAGTTACTTTCTCATAGAAAACTGTTAGTGTTTTCTTTGGAAAAAATTACTAATCTGCATCTGCCCAGCCATGGCCTGTGAGTTCCTTACCTGAAAGGTTAAAATGACATGCAAAGAAATGCAAGCCCTGAAAAATCAGTCCTGACACTGATATTTTCTCATGAAAGATTTGCTCTGAGAACTGAGTTTTCTGGAGAACTGCAGTGAGAAGGGTTCTTGTGCTTAAGTGGGTTTTCAGTTGATGCATAGAAGTACCAAGGAAGCAGGAAAAGTTCTGATGAAAAGTCACTGGAATAAAGATTCTTAATTCATCAACTTCTCCTGGGACTACAACTTTTCCAGCCAGACTCAAATTGCCCATAATTTATGTTAAAAACAAAAAAATCAAAACAAAATCCAAACTTAAAGTAAAATGAGAGGTTTTTACAGTTGTGACATAAGGGATGAAAATATAATATGTCTTGTCTTTTTAACTCCTTCTCAATTTTTTTTCTCCAGGGTGACAAAGAAGCAGAACTAGGGCTGCCCTTCTCTCCCTTGTGTGATCACAAATCTACTATGGTTGCTCAGTCTCAAATAGGTATGTTCTTTTTGGTGCATGCAAAGTAGCATTTTAAAAGAAAAACTTACTTTTTTCTGTAGGGCTAAGATCCTAGTGATCTCATCATTTGGAACTATGTTAAAGAGAGGAAATAAGGCACAATGGCATTATTTTCCTCAGATCAACAATTCAATGCTGAGGAGCCATTAAATTTATGGTGATGATTCCATACAGAAACCAGTTACCTCTGAGGTGTCTGCAGAAATAACTATGGTACCTGGTTGTGACATTTTATGGTTTTGTGAGCTGTGAAGACAAGACACACATGGGAATAGCACATGAATGAGTGTCATTGGTTTATATGAAAATGTAATGTCAGTTCCTTTGATGACCTGGACAAAACAATTTATTCCTTCCACCCTTTCCCCCCACCAATGCTTTAAACCAACCATCATTTTTCACTGAAGTCAAGCAACTAGCAAACCTTCTTCTGTGCCACCCATTCAGAAAAAGAGATCTTTTTACAGACTCACCAACAGTACTTTCTCTACCTCTCCTTCAGTTACTGAGTGAAAAAGTAGGGGGAGGATGAGACAACAAACCTGACATTTAGTGAAAGAACAAGAGGACCTAAGTGAAGTAAAAGTGTTCAGGTGGCTGTCATGATCTGGTTACTAAAGTTATTAGAAATGCTTCCACTCGAATTAAGGTGCAAATGAGACCATATGCCAAAATCAATAGTATGGGTTTTATTTGATAGTAAATATGAGCGAGAGAGAGGAAAAGAGAGACAGAAGAAGAGAAAGAAATAGAAAATAGGTGGGGAGGGGGGACAGAAAGAGAGTGGCAGAGCTAGAATAAAGAAAATATCACCATCCATGGATCCCAGCGATGTTCCATTCATCCTCTCCACCTGGTCTTCTTGGTGTTGAAGGTCCCCCCAAAAAACATAGAATCCAATGGGTTAATATACGTTCAGGTCAGGTGGGAATGCCCAGGTATGTCCACCAGCGTGGGGGCAAGACCCTTGCAGCAGACTCTGGATCGGTTGCACCATTTTGCATCCCATTCAATCCTGTGGTGCAAGGCCTCTGGGCACCATTTTGAGGGGTCTTTGATGGATTACGACACCTCTCAGCTGCCTCTTATGTGAATGTCCTGTGGATGTGGCCTGTGGGGTTGTGGGTTCCACAGTCAGGACAGTTTGTGTAAGGGAGGATGGGTGTTTATTGCTTCTGACCAGAGGTTACGCCATGCACCTGAAACCTCCTCCCCCCATTCCTCCTTTCGGGGGAGAGCCTGTGTAAATCTGGCTTCTGTGGGCTGTGGTCTCCCACACCCCAAACCCAGCCAGAGGTGACTCTCAGCATAGCTGCTGGGTTTCACACTCATTCTTTTCCTTGTTTACATGTTTACTCCTCCCCAGGCTTGAGATGATTGAAGAATGGGTTTCCCTTTATCTAATCTCAACTGTTTGACTTTCAGTCCAAAGTTCCAGTCAGGCATCTTCAAGGAGGGGTGGACTTTGATGGCTTCTTTCTACAGTTTTGCTATAATGAGCAAAACTTTGCATCAATGTTTGAGGCATAAACTATTTCAGTCTCTGACAGGGTTCTTGGCACAAAGAAAAGACAACGGAAAAGGTGGATTTGTAGGTGGATTTTTATACCTAGGAAGTAAGTAAAGTGAATAGAAGAACATGTTCCAGCCTCAACTGGAGAATAGGTAGTCAAATAATAAAATAAAAAAAGAAAGATAACGTGGACACTTAAAATTGAGAGAACGGAGAAAAACAGAAAGACAGAAAACTTATTAAAGAAAACAAACAAAAAATTTGAAGCAAGAAATTTCTCTCAAAGAATGAAACAAAGATTTCCCTGAATCCAGGAAAGTACAGATTCATATCTTTGGCTAGGAGCTGTTTCTGTTTAAAATTATTTCACTGTTCCTGGTAGGCAACCCATTCTCTCAGAGATGGCATCCCAAATTTTTCTGGCTTTGGAAGTTTAGACAGCTCACTTAAGAATTTGAGTTTGAAGAGACCTATAAAAGCCTGGCCTGGTTACCAAGCTTGCAGCATTTACTCCTCTGCAACAATAATCCACCATACAACTGTGTGTTGTGCCAGCAGCTCAGTGGAGGAAAGCAACAACAAACTTGAAGCGCTACAGTCTCAACTAAAACTCTTGTTGAATATTCCTGGATATAGGTTTATTGCTGTGCTGTGGGAGAAGATAAACTCTCCCTCTCTGGTTGCTGTGGGGGCAAGAACAGGTAGAGACTTAAACATCCGCTTTATCAGCTTTCAGATATGTTCCTCACTCCTTACAGGGAAGAGGAGTTGTGCCTCCCCTGGGGTCCCTCTGTGTAGGGTTGTGTATTCTTGGGAGCCGGTTTTCCTGGTCCTCTCCTTTTGTGCTCCTTTGCTCAGAAAGACCAGGAGAGGCAAGAAGCTTCTGTTCCAGTGCCCCTTGTGTCAAGCCACTGCAAAATTAATGTTATGTTAAAAACCATCACCTATAAGATTTACCTTATAAAAGATGCATTTGTCAGTAGGCAAAGGCAGCCTTATTTAGTCATACACTATTTGTGCAATTTAGTAATCCATTTGCATTAATAGACTCTTCATTTTTGTCTTCTACCATTATACAATTTCTCATTTCTCAGTCTGCTGCACATTTTGAGTGTCTTTCTCTAGTGTACTTTTTGTTAAATTGAAACCACCTATGTTTTCTGGCTATCCACTGAGAAAGGACTTTCAAAGTTGTGGGCTAGATTCTCAGACTAATAATCTCTTTTCATTCATTTATTTACCTAATTAATAGCCTCAATAAATTGTTCCCTGAAATAGTAACTATATTTCTTTCCAAAAGTGAGTTCTTACTGAACTCCAAATTGTACTATTATATGGTTGGACTTGATGATCTTAAAGAACCTTTCCTACTTTACTGATTCTATGATTGTCATCTGAACCAAGCAGCCATCAATTCTCACAAATTAAAAACATTTGTCCTTTGTGAAATAAAATTGCGCTTTTAGTTCTATCAAGAACAGAGCCTAGAAATCTTGTTCTGGTGGCTCATCTTGTTTGTAGTTGCTAGTTTGCTGCTGTAAGATCACTGTACATGCAACAACAGTGGGAACACATTTTCATTAATGAAAGATTTTCACAAACACAGACTGAAGGTTCTAGCAGTATGGACTTTTTGCATGAAATTAAGCAATCCAACAGAACAAAAAATTCTTCAAAAGAAAGAATCTGTCTCTCCTATTGCTTCAGGTTGTGAGAAAATTGTTCAATTTAAACTGATAAATAAAACCCCATGAATATCAATTAATGAACTTTATTTTGATAACCTATTACTGTTAATTATAATGACCAATTTATCATCCTTTTTCTTACTCAATAGAATGAGTATGGTAAATACTTCTGTACCACACTGAAGTACAGAAATTGGGAGAGATTTTTGTGGGGAAGTCAAGCTGCTTGCCAGAGTGGGGGAGAGAAAAAAATTGTGTTTTTTTTTTAAATGGTGGACCTTAGTTTCCCAACAAGAATATCAGGAGCTAAAACTTCTTTGGCTCACACTTTAGGAAGTTTGTGTTGCCAAAGATCAGCCTTTATTGTCATTGTCCTCTTTTGTAGCTGATAAATGCAACAGCATGCTTTTATTTTTGTCCTTTTACTGTCAAGAAATAAAAATGCACTTTCACAAAACATTGGATAAAGGCTGATGAGGCCATGCTGCTGATTTTGGTTTTTTTGTTTTTTTTTTAAATGGTGGACCTTAGGGAATCTGTCCTCTACCCAATTTTTTTGTATGTTGATGTTTGCAGGTACAATGAATGAACACTAGGCTTAGGCCTGGAATTCACTCTTAGCATGCAGCTTTAACTGATAAAATTATCTTAGTCTCTAGGGTACAGAAATGTTTATCATTCTCATTCTGTTGAAAGAGAAAAAGGATTATAAACTAGTTATTACCATTAATAGGCTCATTATTTGATATTTATGGTTTTAATTAGTAAATTAAATCACCATATTTAAATCTCAGTGTCTTCAAGTAAAGAGAGCACGCAAGGTGGGAAGGAGGCAATTGGGAATATGGCAAAAGTTACATAACTTTTAATAAAGTTCTAATTTTTCTCCTACAACAGCAGATTATGATTCCAACTTTATTGTAACCCCCATTTAGCAGTAACATAGTTGAATAACTTTCTCATGTTATAGGGGATAGAGGAAAAATGCCACATATCAAAGAAAAGTTGTCCTAGGTATTTGAGTGTTTATCTGTTGCCGTTTGTGGCACTTCTGCTCATCTTTGTCGATAAGATGCAAGACTTCTCAGAAGATAAAGTATGTGAATTTGTTCAGTATCTCACAAAGCAGATCACACCACCTTGCTGCTGAAGTTAGTGGCATAGTTGTGTCTGATATCAGAGATTTGCATGTCTCAGGGTTGTTAGTGGTGATGGAGGAAATGGCAGTGGTATCACTTGCTGAGCAGAATGACAAGGTATGATTACTTGGGTTTCTTTGGTCATTAAGAGGTAGCTAAGTTTTTGAGTGAAGGGGAATAGAAGAGACAGACAGACACACAAACATATGTAAATCAAGTTCTCATTATCCTTAGGATTCTTGTGGCACACGCAACAGTATTCTCAACGAGTACAATTTCCAGTGCTTAAAAATATTATACAAAGTTTGCTGGGATTATCTGGGTTGTGATCTAGCATACAAATTCCTGTTCAATCTTTATACTGCATGTATTTCTGATTAACTACCTGGGAACTGTTTTTTTCCTAAATTTTAATAGATAAGACTGACTCAGTGTTATGGAGGTACATGATTCATATGTTCTGATAAGACTGAATGTGTCTCCAGATTTACAAAACGTTACTTGAAAGTGACATTTTTAATTTGATGGGCATGAAAATACACTTAATAATCCATCCTGCTGGAAATTTAGCAAAAACATGGGGAGGAAAATGGAACTAGAAGGATGCTCAACTCCTTTGCACTCAAGATGGGGATTGAAACGTCTGTGAATTCAAGTGCCTGAACCACGTGGTCTCCTCTTCTTTTGTTGTTCAGTTATCACCTAGAATCACCAGTGCCATAGAAATACATCATGCCCTGGTCAGAGAAATTACAATACTATTAATGACTAATTAATTGTTGATAATTAAATATGTAAAAGTTGTAATAGTAGGGATTTGTAACAGTAGTAATTGTTAGTAGTAAAACCTGGATCCCAATGTGCCCTAGGAGGGATTAAGGACATTATTGCTTTCTTGGCTACCTGCAGCACTAAGAAATTTCATAAGTGGAGTGCTAAAAGAATTAGGGAAATGTGTAAGGTGCTGAACGCTGTTCACTCACACAGTTTATTCATGCAATTTGGCCTTTCCTTCATCTCATGATCTTATGGCCACAGGGCTCTTCTGTCTGCACCTCCCAATGTTCAGATCAGATCCATATTCATCTCTGTCAAACTGTATACTGAAATAGAAATTATTTGGCTCTTTATTTTTTTTCCTTTTTTAATATTGAAAAATGTGGGGAAAGCATCTAAATCTGTTTTGTTGTCAACAAGAAAAAGCTGGCCAAGCTCTGAGGAGAGAGAATTCACAGCAACGTATTGATACCGAGTAAGGGAGGTTTAAGCTTACTGATATTATTACTGTTATATTATTTTTCTTCTTTTAGAGAGTTCTTCTTTGAAGGCAAACTTTAAGTTTTATCAAAATCTACTGGAATTTGACTTCAATATCACACTACTCCTCATATAAAAAAAGTCTTGATAAATCTGTTTATGTTCTGAATTTGCCACAGTTTCTTTCCAGTGTTTAAGCAGGTACCTTTTATTGCATACTGTATTGAGAGTCTTGGGTCAGGGATTAATGTATAACTCAGTTTTCCCTTTCTTGTATTTGCCTATCCCTCTTTCAAGGTATAATTTTTTTACTCTGTTATTTACAGTGTGGTGATCTGTATTCACTGAAGCAGGGACTCCACATAAATCCTCCTCTTGCCTGTTTGACTCTGCTTATGTTTCTGCTCAGGTTTCATTGATTTCATTGTGGAACCCACTTTTACTGTGTTGACTGACATGACAGAGAAAATTGTGACTCCGCTAATTGATGAAGCTTCCCACCCTGGCATATCTGGATTTAGGCGTTCCAGGTGAATAATCTTGCACCCTCTCTCTTCACTCTGCACAAGCTGCCATTGCAATCAACTCCCCTGGTTTGCCCCTCTACAGTGTATGTCTTCCATGTGGCTTCAAGACCCATATCTGCATTGCTGACACTACAGCTCACCTTGTGAGGTGACTTTATGCAGGGAAAGTCCAGCCCGGAGGAGGGCAAAGAGGGAGGGTGGCATCAGCCTGAATCATGCCTCCTAAGGCAAAGAGCACACAAATGGTTGTGGCCATGCAATCGGGTACACTTCAGTGCTCTCTCAGTCACTATTGTCAGAGAGAAAGTAAAGAGAGTAATTGGGAGGCGCTTGTTTCTTCATGTCTAGAAGTATAAATGGGATTGAAACACAAATGATGGCTGGAAAGAATAAACACACTTTTTTGATGGGATTTAGGGTTATGCAAATGTGTGAAGAAACACCAGAATTCACCTGGAGTTTAGGTGTAGGAAGTCTTGGTCCATTCAACCTGCACTGCTCTTTTAGAGATACTGCTCTTTTAGTAGTTTAATTGACAAGGCATGTTTGGGATTCAAATGCCACATGGCCAGTGCTCCCTAGAGTACAGCTACCAAGTCAGGATTCTCTCTCCCAGGTGACTTCTTTACTCTCGGGCAAAACAAAGGCCAAACACGAATATCTTTCTATGTCAGTAACCTTGATGCCTTTATTAAAATGATCACAATAAAGTGTCTATTCTTGAAAGCCAACAGGTAGGATCTGCAACAGAAATGAGTGCCTGAACCTCAGCTGAGGTCACCAAGCCCTTGACAGAGATTGACCTGTGCCTGCTGCCTCACATTGGTGAATTTTAGGAGACTCCTCCTTTGACATACTTGATTTCTATAATTGTCTGACTCCAGTAATTAGGGAGTGGAGATAAATAAACAAAGTAGTGACAGCATTTTGAGTGATTCTATTTCTTAGTGACTATGAATGCCAAAAAATAGACAGGGAAAAGCAGGCCTTTGTTTCTAATACCGGCTCAAGTTGTACTTTTTGCTTTAACATTGGTTGGCCTGGGGTGGGAGAGAGGGGAAGGCTAAGGGATTCAAGCTTGGTTTTTCCAGGGTGGCTCTGTTATCTGACTTTCAACCATTATTTTTCCTTAGCTGTCTTGACTGTATGGGATACTGATTTCTTCTGTGTTTTGTGATATTGTGTCCCAGTCTGAATAGCATTAGCCCCTCTGAAGTTAAAAGGTCAAGTGTCAAGAGCACTGGGTCCGAAGGAAGTGCCTCACTCAACTGCTCCATACTCACTGTGGACTTCAAATGTTTTAAAACCACCTGGACTGAGGTGGTGCAGCAGAACAGGGAGAAGTGGAAAGCGCAAGCCACCAAAGGTAACAGCCAGGCTTCTTAGTGAAAGAATAAAAGTTCTTTTGACCTCTTCTTCTTCAAGCTCATCTAACCATTCTCCAAGCAAGCACTGTTAGGTTGAAAGAGTCTGCTTTTTGTGTTCAACAAAACACTCTGAATTCTCATTTGTGCCTTATATTCTTCTTACGTGATATAAGTGTACATAATGAAGAGGATGTGACCAATGGGAGGAAACAAATTGTAAGGGAGCTCCCCTAAAGTCATAAATCAGACTCTCAGTGGCTGCAAAAATAGTTGGAACAGTATTTGTAGGTATAGGTTTATCCATTGTTCATTGTTAAGGTTGAAAGGAAGTGGTAGTTTTAGAGATGGTTAGTAGTTGGGGAGTAGTTCAGGGGAGAAGGACACGATACTCTGTATTCACAGCTGGTTTCATATTTGTGGTGATAGTTTGGAAAATGAATTAGGAACTATGCTGCAAATGTGTGCGGTGTCATCAGTCTGGGAGGGACTGGAAACATTTCAGAAGAATATGGGGGCTGTGTTTGTTAAAGGTTGACCAGGGTTCAATACTGTAATGAAACTGAAAAAAACACCACACCAAACCAAACCAAACCAAACCAAACCAAACCAAACCAAACCAAACCAAACCAAACCAAACCAAACCCACCCACCCAGAAGTCCGTCCATCCCCCCTCCCTGCCAAAGACTTTGTTTCTAAGACCCCTCTGGCATTCTTCTCATCTCTTCAGCAGTAAGAAGGCCCTCAGTGCTGTTCTGTGCCCAGTTTTGGCCACCGGAGTTCAGGAAACATATGAAGCAGTTGTAGACAATGCAGAGTACAGCACTGAAAATTATGATAATTTGTTTATAGATAAGAAAGTGTATAGCTGAAAGCAGCTTTCTTAAGACTACTGCAGCTGCAAAATAAGAAAACGATTTTTTATTCAAATATCCTGGACTGTCAAGAGGAGAAAAAATTGGCAGGTTATTACAGACATTATTATAATGTCTAATATCTTAGACATTAGCAAATCTCTATTATTGAAGTTCTTTTGGAAATACTGAGAGTCATCTTTTGAGAATCATTTAGGTATAATTGTCCATTATTTCAAGGGGATGGATGATTGCACAAGGTATCCTTGAGCCCTTAGGTGATTGAGACCAGTTTTGGAATAAAAAAAGAGGAATATTTCACTGCTTGTTTTTTTTCCTTCATGGAACTTCAGTACAATTTATTCTCTGATCTGAATAGTTGCTGCTCAATCCCTTATTTAATGGAATTGTTTTGTTTCATATAAATGGAATAAGTTGGATTTTAATGTGTTATGTGGGCATGACTGTAGGGATTTGGCATAGTTCTCCAAAATGCCAGGGCAAATTTTTCCTCTCCAGCTGAAAGACCTGTCTAAAGGTTCAGGAAATCATGTATTATTCAAACTAAGTTTTCCTTTGTGATTAAAACTTGTTATTAAGGGAAAACATTTTCTAGGCATCCCATAAAAATTAAAACAAGTTTTTAATTATGTTTATAATTCAAAATCTGTTTATTTCCCGGGGACTTTTTTTTTTTTTTTGTTGTGTTTGTTGGTTGGTTTGGTTTGGTTTTTTGGTTGTCATTCTTGTTTTTTGGTTGGTTGGTTGGTTGGTTGGGGCTTTTTTGTTTCTTATGGACCAAATTAAAGTTAACCAAACAAGCAAAGCATTTAACATGTTCAGTGTCTCACAGTATAGGAGTGTTGAGTAAATTAAGTTACAATACAATTAAGAATTGTAATTTAAAGAATTTAATTTCAACACATACCATAAATGTTTTCTTGACTACTCTACTACTTCTTACTCTACTTCTTCTACTACATAAAAATCATATGTGCAAGACAGACCTGTGTGGGACTTTTACATAATTTCTGTGTTTCTAGGTACATTTAGCAGTACAAGCGTGCATATTTTTTTAATCCTGAAAGAGTTGTACAAAGATATGGCTCAGCATATCTTTGTATGGGCTAAGGACTAAGGAACTGTTTTTGGACTCTAGAGCACTTGCATCAATGTGTTTGCTCAGCTGCTATTTTCTCTAACTTGCTGCAAGTTTCTGCACACCCCTCCTTGCCTGTCATGCAGCAAGGCCTGCCAAACAGCCGGGGCTTAAATTGCTGACCTTTGTCAAACTGGTGTCTTGCAATCAAGATGCGCTGCCAGTAAAAGCAATTATTATTATTAAGAGAATACACATAAAACATTTAATGTTGACAGCAAATAGAACCCAGGGATCAGAAAGGAAGGAATCTATTATTGCTATTTTTGTAGTTAATAATATAATTACATTATTTGTACAGTACTGTATTCCCTTTGATAATGACATTTTTCCTAGAAGCCTCAGAGAGGTGTTTTTATCCTGAGTGTGATATTTATAGAAAATTTCTTATACTGTGTGGGAAAAGTAAGTGGGTTTATTACTGACTTTTTTATTTTATTTTTTTTTATTGCCTAAAGGATCATCATTAAAGAGCTACAAACAAAAGAACTGAATAAACAAACGCCCTAATGTACAAAGCGCCATATAGATAAAGTATTTTCTGACACTATTTGACAAGACATGTTGTAGCAAGCTCAGTTCTCCTGAGACAAAGTTTGGTCCTGTGGTCCAGGTGCAAAATGAAGCTTTTTCTTTCAGATCTCCAAATGAGAGGAATCCTTCTGTATGCCATGAGACCCTGAGATTAGCTCAGTTGGTCAGAGCATGGGCTAGACCTCTGTATGGCCCATTCACTTAAGAGTTGGACTTGATGATCCTTGTGGGTCCCTTTCAACTCAGAATATTCTGTGAAATCTGTGAGACACAGGAAAAATATCTACATGCATAGCCTAGCTATCTATGGAATCTAGCATAGATTTCAAAAATGATCAATGAAGTGAGGGAGAGTAATTGAATTATGTTTTTGTGTGAGCCATAATTTATTAATTTAAAAATTAGTTTATTTATCTGCTGACAAGGAAATACAAACCAGTATTTCTTATAAGGACAGCTTTCCGCTTTTGTACCTGCTGGGAAGAAAGGGTTAAAACTAGAAGATTTGGTGAGGAGGGAATAGTTTTTGCTCAAAGTGACCTTGCTTCTGGAAATGCTAAGAGCGTGGCATGGAAAAATTCCATTTATTATGCCTGTTGTTGTTCATCTCCTGTTTTGAGAAGTAGAATTCCTGTGTAGAGATAATACAGTCTAATGGACATGCTTGAGCCTCCTGCTGGGAGACAGTGAGATCATAAAAGCACAGCCTTGTCATAAACTGCACGTGAGTGAAGCCCTTTGACATATGGTGGCAGGCACCAGGCACCCACTCCGCTGCCAGCTAGGATGAACTAGACCAGACCAGAAGCTTGCATTCCCATGTGTCTCTGCCACCAGGCATTGTTAGTGAGGTAATGAAATAAATACTCTCTGCAATTCAGCTGTGGTTTCGTGGTCACCCCAGTTACCTATATATGTCTATTCACACTGTACCCCATTGGTACATTTTTCTCAAAACTGGTTCTGATTCATTCATAAGAAGTATTTGACAAGACCCTTAGAAATTGTCTTGCAATTTTTATGTACTGGCCAAGATCCTGCCCCTATGAAGAACAAAACAACTTCCCTATAGATGTCAAGAATAATTCCATAGGACTGAGATATTATTCAGTTTTTTATAGGATCTGCCCCTCTATTCATCAGCTTACATAGTCTTTCAGAAAATGGGAGATACTGTGGATCCTTATGACAATTATAATGACCCCATGATGGGGTAAGGGGTGGGCTGGAATCTTACCAACCCAGAAATCTCGAATACATGCGTATGTTGGTCACATCTCTGTACTTAGACTCAGCTATGCTCCAAAGCTGCATAAGCTCACAGGTTCCAAACTGAGTGTGTGCTGACCTACTCAGTTGCTTTTATAAATTAAGTGTCTATTGATCGTGGAAAAGGGGGAGAAAATGATGGAGTGTCTACCCAGAGTCTGTGCACATCCTGTCATGTTTATTAGCTTGAGGGGTGTGGTGAGGGACTGTGGTTGTTTCCTACTTTTTGGTGTGGTACAGAAAGCCACACAGAGCCTTTGCAGCTAAGTCTGTTGGGGTGTGCTGTTCCTGACTTGGGCTAGAAATGTAGTGGTCTCTAGAACCTGAAGCCAAAGTAATTTGCAATCGGTCTTACAAATACGTATTGCATAAGTACCTAAGATTTGGACAAGAACAAGACCAGTATCTTGAATGGAAGAAAATGGCTTCTCTGTATTTTGGTTTTTTTTTCCCCTGACATTTATTTGAAGATACTGCTGTTGTTCAACTCTTGTTTTTGAATTTATAGTTTTTTATATTTGTGACTGACTGTAAAGCTTTTGGGGATAGAAGGGCATGTACTAGCAGCAATATATTAGTTTGCCAAGAAAGCATGCCATACAGAAAGGGTAACTATAAGTGGAAGGGAAGAGAAAGGAAGCAACCTAGAATAGTGAGGAAAAAAAGTAGATATCAAAGAACCAAGACTTTCTGTGCTTAGAATTACGGGATACGGTATGAGAAATGCTGTTTGTTGTGTGCCAAAAATGAAACTAGCCTTGTGTCATGGTTTGACCCTGGCCAAATGCCGGGCACCTACAATATCTGCTCTCTCTACTCTCCCCTGCCACAGCTGTGCAGAGGAGAGGGGAACAAACGTTAGCACACACACACACATAGGCCTCATGAGTTGAGGTAAGGAACCAGGAGAAATATGCACTAAGGGCAAAATAGACTGAAAACTTAGCTTTGCAAAGTGATTTTTTGACCTAACAGAGTCAGAGGAATGAGAAGTAAAAATAAGCTCTTAAGACACCGTTTCTCTGCTCACCCCCCCTCCCTCCTCCCACCCTCAGCACAGAGCGACAGGGTATGGGGTTTTTTGGTGAGTCCATCACTGAGATTTTTCTTCTGCTGATCAGGGAGAGGAGTCTTCTATATTGCCATGGGGTCCCTCCCACAGGAAACAATCCTCTGCAAACTTCTTTGGTGTGGGTCCAATCTCACGAGCAGCAGCCCGGCCGAAATCTGCTGCAACATGGGTCCCCTGTCCATGGGATGCAGACCCCCAAGCCAAGGCCAGGCTGTTTCCATCTCGGGAGCAAGGCCTCTCTCTCCACTAAGACTCCCACCAGATCACAGCTTCCTCGAGGCATCCACCCGCTCTGTCGTGGGCACCTCCCTACAGGCCACCAGTGGATCTCTGCACCCCCTGTGGACCCCACGGACTTCAGGGGGACCACCTGCTTCACCACGGTTCTCACCACAGCTGGCAGAGGATTCTCGGCTTCAGCACCTAGAGCCCCTCCTCCCCCACCTTCTCCACTGACCTTGGTGTCTCCATGTTGTTGTTTTCCCTCACATATTCTCACCTCCTCCTCCTCTGGTTAAAAAGAAGTGTGTCCCCCCATTTGTTTGATTCTTCTTAAATATGTTATCACAGAGGCATACCCAACATCTCTACTTGGCCCAGGTTTGGCCAGCAGCATGTCCATCATCTTCAGAGCCATCAGAGATTTGCTCTGCTGGCCATGGTGAAAACTTCCAGAACATTCACACAGAATACACAGGAGCCATCTTTGTGCTGCAATCCCC
>VZTX01020270.1:214595-247425 GCA_013400915.1 Pardalotus punctatus
TAGCAAAACTGGGCTAAGCAGAAACAACACACCTTGTCATCCATGCACCCTTCCCTAGCTAGTATTTCTTTTTGCCTTTTAAGTATTTTGAGGAACCACTTTTTCAAAGGTGAACTTCATATGGTATAAAAAGGACATGCACATAATATAGATTTAGGACAACCTGAGGGGTTGTTTTCAGAATATTTTGTTAAATGTCTTCCTATGCTCTTTTTCCATTGTCAAATCAGTTCCTACATTTATCTAAGTTAAAGTTGTTTGGATGTGAAAATCTGAAGTAGACTTAGGTATATGAGTTCTTCTTCTCAAACTCACTGATGGTTGTGATTTCTTTCCTTGTTTGGCTTCTCTCTTTGCTGAGAATCCAGAAGAAAAAGCTAAGAAAGAAGCAGAGGAAAATGCTGATCAGGCAACCAATGAAAAGGAAAGAGATGAACCAGATGGGAAACCAGGTGAAGACGTGACAGAAGCAAAGACAGAAAAGAGCGAAGAACCAAATCCTGGGGAATGCAAAAGTACAGATTCCAGTAAGAATCCTGTAAACGGCACTTGGCAAAGTGGTATGAGCAAACTTGAAACTTACCAAGGGAAAAACGCACCTAGGACTGATCAGAAAATGGATCCTCATCACATTGTGGGAGAAGAGAAACAGCATGTCCAGAATGGTGAGTTTTCTCCTTCCACTGAAACATAAATCCAGCCCTAAAGCCAGTATCTCACATTAGTGATGGGGGGACCTGATGCCCTGAAAAAGCATTCCTGGTCCCAAAATATTTTCCTTAACATAGGCATAGTCACCTACATATGCAAATCAGTAGTGTTCTGTAGATGAGGTTCCTCACAACTGCTTGGAAAAAAGGAAAAATGGGTTTTCTCATGGAAATGAAGTAGCCTCTTATGATACACAGTGTGGAAAGCTGAAACAAATATTCCTGCTTCAATGAACGTCTGCATTACTTGAGTAACTGACAGAGGAGAAGCCAAAGTTGGCTTATAAACTCATTTTAAAGCCAATTCAGGGCATCTTTTATTTGAGCCTCAGATTTAAATGTGTTTTGGTACAGACACTTTTTGTCCTCTGTTTTTTTAGGATTTACTTTATCTATCCTTCCTTTGCTCAGTTTATTTTTTTATAAGGACAGTCATGAGCCTTTATTTTTTGAGGTTTTTTTTTGACAGAAATTTTATTTCAGTGTTTTTAACTTGCTGTAGAATTGAGTTAAAATAAGAATCTCATTCTGTACCCAAAAAAAAAGTGGAAAAAAAAGTTTGAAAATTCCATTAAACATTACAAAAACTTATTAAACCCAACAGAAGAGATCACTTGTCTCTTGGCCATTTCACTGTCCTTCCCTACACAGCTCCTTCTCCCCCAAGCCAGTATCAAAAAATGGCAGTCCCGCCACCTGTGACTTGTCACAACCTTGGCTAGTATCATGCAGTCCAAAACTAGTGAAAAACCCACTTAGAAACCTTCCCTTAGAAAAAGACTAGGCTTTGAAAATCTAGGCTCAAACATTGTGCTTATATGGCAGGAGATACAGAAATTCTGTTTAAAATATTCCTGATATAATTCTCAGGGTTCCTGGCCTTTCCCAGTAATTCCGTTATAATTGGGGTTTTTTAGATTGGAAGGACTGTGGGAATCAAAGCTGTCATTCTCTCTTATGTATGAGATTTTTCGTCAGACATTGTTACATGTGTACAGTGTACATGTGAACAGGAATGGGCCCTTCAGGAAGACAAAAAGGTTAGGGACATATGAAATGACAGTTAGACTGCATCAGACTTTTCTTCTGCAATCCTTTGTTTTGGATGCTTCTAACAATATGGGAGTTAAGTGTGCTCTAGTGATTTTTCTAGTACCTTTTTCAGCAATGAGTCTCTGCTGCAGGTGCCAAAAGTGTTTTGAAAGGAATTATAATGATTTCTGAAAATTAGTGTCATCTTCAGGAAAGGAAATTCTGCTCCTTTATTTATGGAATAAGGCCTTTGCGAGGTACAATCACTGCAGAGTCTCTGGGGACTGATGAAATCTTAACATTTGTATCTCTGGATTCACCACAGCTTCCTTTATGCCTATATGTTAATGTCTCATCTAATGTACTTGTCTTATTATTTCTCTGCCTCTGTAATCCCTTTCAAAAAGACCATTACGATCATCATTCTGCTGTGCTGCTGGCAATATGACAGGGTAGATATTACAATACTCAAAAGTCCCCTTCTCATAATATTCACTGAAAGTTCAGAAATTGTTATCAGGTAAGTTTGAAGTCTCTCTGTCATCCACTGCCCTTTGCTTTCTCTGAGAGATCAAATTCTGAAACAGTGTATGTGTAGATGCATTTTTTCCTGCACACACTTAGGGTCAAGCAACTTGTTTATGCAATGGTCAAAAAAGCATTGTTAGCTCATCATTACCATTATCTGTATGACGGTGGAGGAAACACAAGAAGACTTTTGTGCTCTGCCAGGTACATTTTTGTTTCAGTTCCTGAAGACTGTGCCTTTTTTTTTTAAGACCACCTTCATGAAACTGACACCTAAACCCTGTTGGATCTGCTCATAACCTCTCTGTACAAAGACTCCAAGTCAGTGGCAGTGTGATCATCTGGAGAGGGTGCTGATTATCCTGTATCAACTTGCATTCATTTATTTTTTCTACCCACACAGTGAGCTTAGGAAGATAAACATGAAAAGTTTTGAATAAAAGCTGAACAGAACATGATTTGGTCCCATCTTGTTAACTATTTTAGGGTTTGAAAACCATCCCTCTTTTATGCTATGATGAAGCTTAGCTGGAGAGATTGATCCACTGCTGTCCAAAAGTAATAAATATGCTCATGGTTAAGGCACATTGTGGAAGAGTGAGACCTTTTTTCTCTACAATTTTTCTCTTTTTGAGCTGTTCCAAAAATAAATATCTACTACCCATGAGTATTTTGAAGGCAAATCATATCCTCTTTAATACTTAATACCTTTAATCTTGATCCAAAGGCTGGGAAGTAATCATAGTACCAAAAATAGTAATTCAAATGGAATAAACATCACTGTAATACAGCCTCATGTTTACAAAATTTTGACGTGAGACTTTTACAGTTTTTTGTGTTGAGGTGTGCATCACAAAAGGAAGAAGACCTTTCTTGCTGTTTGGACACTGCAGCGGAAATAGCTGTGTCCTGCTCCACCTTTCACTTCAAGTTATTTTTTATTTGATTTACCATTTGGCATCTTCATTCAATGAAGGGATGGTCTGGTAAAATCTGATGTGCTTTGCTGTATAACTAATAGAGGACTGAAAAGAGAATGACTCTCGGCTGACATTCCTGGCTTCATAAAATACACCCCAGGTTAAGTTGCTATTTTCACTCTGCATGAACCATTGTTTTGCCAAAGGCCTTGATTTTCTGGTTTGCAACAGAGACTCTAATGGCAGTGATCAGTGCCAGGATGATTGCTCCCTAATACCAACACAAATGAATCTGTGGATAAAGGAATCTGGCTAAGAGACAGTAAGGCAAAATTACATAGGCCTGTTCAGGGTATCTAAGATGGCTCAGACATGATGAAATCTTACAGGATTGTATTTCTTTGGAGAGTATAAATACTTCAGACTTCTGATCCTGAAATAAAGCTTATGCTCAGGTTTTTAATGGCCTGCATACAATCAGAGGAGTTATGAGTTTGCATTTGAACTGAAAAGGTTTTGATAATTAGAAGAAATTTATATGTAGACTGTAAAACTTGCTTATCTGTAGGAGTGGGATAAATCTTTTCCTGGTGCTTTGTTCTATGAAAATGTGTTTATTCTATTCCTTTTGAATCCAGACCTTTCCTCCTAAGGAACATCTCCTTTGGATGTTGCAATTTCATTGAGTTACAAGCATTAAATGAACTCTGCACTAAAATGTTTATGGTGTTTCTTATTGCTTCTTATTTCTTCTTTCTAGGTGAATTAAAGGAAGACAATAAATTGGATGGAAAAGATAAGTTTAGAGTGGGGGATGAATCAAAGAAAACAGATGGTAAGGACATTTTATTGCATTTTTGCCACCCATTTTTATGTGCAATCTATTGTTTCCTAAACATCTCCAATTTATTCTAAAACCAAAAACTATGTGGTAACCAGAAACAGACTTAACAGAAACAGTCATTAGATTTGAAAAAAGCCATTGAAGCATTCTAAGGGAAAATCATTCCTTTCGCATAATGCCTAGTACCACTTAGTTCAGCTGGTAAGCCTTATCCATAAATTTTTGTTCAGTGCCTGAAAGAAAAATCCTGGATTATTAGAGTTGCTTAATAGGAAATGCGGATTTGTAAGATTTTATCCCTTTGACTTTCTTTGGGCTGTATTCTTCTGTCTGTAAGGACAGGCTGCATTGGAGATGAAAAAAACAGACCTAAGAAAAATATTGCACAAGAGGTCCTATTAAGGATGCTATTGAAAAGGGGGGCTGCTGAAACATTTTTGAACTGTAGCAATCCAAAGCGGTAGGATGATTTCATGGGCATCTGAGAAAAATTTCAAATGAGTCTGAGCCTAGTGTAGCAATCCACAGACATTTTAGCAGCCTCAGTAGTTTGGAAAAACAGCTCTAAGTTATGTAGCATGTTTACTCTTTTGTACTTCCTCACTTGCATACCACAGGCTTCTGAGATAGCATCTGAACCTACATTGCTTCAAAAAAAATTGATGAATTATTAAGTAGCAACATAAACGGGAACAAATTTTCTAGCATTTTCTCTGCGTATGTATCAGTGAAATTTACTGAAACGTAACTATTCCTAAATATAAATAATACAGTGCTTTGTATTGATGGTCAAGAAAGAGTTATTTTAAGTAATGTAACTTAGTAGGATACAATGTTTTCTTCTATTGCTTCCTTTTAAGAAATTATTTAAATACCTGCTGCTCTAGCAAAGGCGTAAATAAGAAGAAAATATCATACTTCAACTAAAAATAGAGAAAATTTAATCTAGAAGCATGTGTTCATTTCAGACACATAATTATATACTTTTTCTAAAGAGGACCCTTACTACCAATTGTTTAGAAAAATTCTGTTATTTTGTTAAGAGGTCAGGCTACTTCTATACCTGAATTAAATGTCTGTCAGAAAAACAGACTTGAACAAGTATCAATCACAGCTCTTATTGTGGTCATGCAGAAATTAAGCACAAATACTCAAATAACATGTGACTCTTCAGATTTTCCTGTGTATGTGCAGTCCTGTAAGTAACTATCAAGATTCCAGGAAGATAAATGGGCAGAATGACTGCTCTCCCTACCCCGGTGGGTGATGGCTGAGGAACAGTTGTGGTGGAAGGCTGCAGTCCTTGCAGGACCAGGTGAATGCAGAAACATTGGGGTTTTTTTAGGAGGACTCAGGAGCACCAGCTTGCCCAAGAGAGTAGACCATGAATCTCTAACTTTGAGGAAAATGTTATATTTGAAGGCCTTCACTCTGAAGGCCTTAGAAATATTGGGGCCAACAATTTATTTGGGCTGGAGGACCAAGAAGTGAATGTTTCAGGATAACTTGAAAATTAGGGGTGTGAATTCGGTTCTTTGCAAGTTGCTTATCTTTGTTTGGTGTTATTTGTATTTGTTATTTATTGTCCTGTAAGAGAAAGTTATGTTCATCCCTTTAGGGAAAAGACCAATACCATGGGAACGATTGATTACAGTGAATAACCAACTCTAACCATACAAAAACAATTTGTAAGCTGACTGTTTCTCATTCAGACAGTGTAAAGGCAGATTATAGCTAATTATCTAATTGTTAAAAATCAGAAGAAAAATTGTAAATTATGCATCTTAGAAAGAAAAACACTAGGATGGTGCTTCTGTTTCGCCAAATACTGCACAACCTGCTCTGTCCATTACCCACTCCAGAGCAAATCTCCTTACCAGCCATGTGAGGGATGCGGAGAAGGAACATTATCCATGGATAATATGTAACTGTTTGCGGACTACTGAAATGTTTACTCTAACATATGCTTTCTCTTGTTGCCAGTGCATGGTCTTTCACACGTCACACACTGGAAAAAAAGACTAAGAATTAGAAAGATTGAGATTATGGCTATAATGTGCTTACCACACGTAGTTCACTGATGGGTGAAACTCAGCCTGGATTTTTTTCAGGGGCCAGGGTACTTGGGTTTTACAACCCCTGCTCTGTTCTTGGATTTTACAAACTCTGTTCAGTGTGTAGCTGGGGAATATTTGTATAAAACAGGCCCATTCATGTATATTTAACATATGAGCTTCAGCTTTCTCACCACTACCTTTTTGCATCAGCTAAAGTCCTGAACCCAACTGATGACATTCTATCCTACTGTGCAGGCATCCTGCACCCAGAAAAGAAAGCTGCAGAGCATATTTGCCATAAATCTTTGTAGAATATATATCAAAGTCGTTTTTTAAATTATATACAAATTAAGCTATTGTAATATCTTCTTATAGGCATATACACATGCCATAATGATTTGTTTGTCCTTCAGCTACATGGGGAACCTAGTGACCAGAGAGAATAGCTAGTCATATTGATGCAAAGATGCTGAAACTACATGTCTACCCTGTAGTCACAGCTGTGAAATGTTTCTGTCAGTAACCTTGGAGCTACAAAAAAATACTTAAGTGGGCATGTCTCCAGGAACAAGGATCAAGCACACTGAGAGTGTCAGGAACTATGTGTCTAACCAGAGCTTTGTACGACTAAGTCTATCCGTACCAAAGCCAACTGCAGTAAAGCTAGTTTGAGGATGGCTGTGTAAGTTGCAGTCATGTCTTGGATTTCAGACTTAACTGCTTCAAAATCCTGTGCAAGTCTCTTGAACATAGACTAATCTTTTTCTCACGTAAATCTGATCTTCATATTATTGATTTTTTCTGTGGGAGATACTGCTTGTTACTGCCCTTTTTATCAATTTCAAGAAAAGAAATAAGGGGATGCCATTTCCCAAATAAAGATACAGCCCTATCAGAGACATCATCAGCACAAGTAGTTCATCAAATGTTTCCTGTGAGATAGAACAATGTTAAACCATTTTGGAAATCTGAATTTTCCCATGTGAAATCATTGCTTGGCAACTCTTTGAATGAAAAATTATAGGCAGACCCATGAATATAATTTTTCTTTGCATTTGAACCCTTCTTTTTCAAAATTTTTTTTTTCTCATAAAACTAACAGCAAATGAGATAATTGTTCTTCCCAATTACAGACTTGATAGAAGAAAAAATTTTTACGGTAATGGTGGTGAAACACTGGAACATTATGTCATTAAGGTGGCAGAAGCCTCGTCCCTGGAAATATTCAAGGCCAGGTTGAACAGGGCTCTGAGCAACCTGATCTTGTTGAAGATGTCCCTGCTTATTGCAGGGGAGCTGGACTAGATGATCCCTTTTCAACCCAAACTACTCTGATGGTATGAAGCTATAATTAACATTTTCACAGGTTATTTCTACCGTGTCCTCTTTTTTTTTTTCTCACTGGGAAAAGATTCTGCAATTTTAATGCAAGCTTTTCTGTGTAGCTTCTTGTTTCAGGGACCAAAGCACAGTTAATTCAATCAAATATACTCTCAGCTACCAACTTTAGACAAAAAAAATCTTCCTTTTTTGTGTGTTGGTCCTGGGAACATATTATTCTAGTGGTAACATGCATTTTTTAGCAAAGAAATATACAGGATATTTGCATCTTCAACGGCTAGTACCTCCAGCGAAAGCCTAATGTGCTCTGGCTATGTGATGAGCGGTGCTGCCACCTCATGGTCAAATCAAGACCCGTGGTTCGACGGGTCTTCCTTTCAGCACTGCGTCCTTCTATGCAGTGCAGCACAATAGAATAGAATATAGTCACTATAATATCATGCAACCGAATACAATATGTAGCCTTTAAAGATGTCTATATATTTCATGCCTACCAGAGAGAGAGGTTTCAGCTTTCCTTATTTTGATTTTGTTAAGATATACTGTTGCTTAATAGCAGTTAAAAGCTTTTCCTTTGAGCTTAGTACATTGCCCATGCCAACATGTAGAGCTGCATTTCAATCTTTTTTTTTCTTGATAATGATTTCTTGATCAGGAAGTGAAAAATTTCCTGATTATTAAGTTAAAACCTTCCTTTCTTTCTGTTCCAGTTGTCCCAAAAATCAAGTGGCAGAGTAGCTGGCACAGAATGTTTTTGTCTGAAATCTCTTTAGTATAGAAGCATGGTGGTGAGAAGATGCCATGATGATGGCTCCACGGTTATCCAGAGAGAGCTGAATTAACAGGATTTTTCCCAGCTTCATTTGTCAAAACTTCTCAACTACTGAAGAATTGTCTGTCTTTGCAGCCTTCTGCAAGATATGATTTTTGTATGTGTCAATCTAGCCAAGACCACTGCATAGTAGTGAACAATAAGTAGACTTCTGACTAAATCCTGCTTATGTAACATGCATAATTCTGATGTTGTTTTAAAGCAAGGTACTCAAGTGTATAAATGAACAGAATTTGTCTATGTCTCCTTGAGAAAGGTAAAAAGGTAAATTTCAGGTCATATAAATAATAGTACCATTTCTAATTCTGTTTCAAAAGATAAGCTGATCTCTCCATTATTTTAAGAAGCAAAAAGTCAATTTCAGTTTGTAAGGCAAACACATTGTATTTCTCCTTGCTGCTTGATAGTGTGCTTGATATTGTGTATCATAATCCAGTACCACTGGAAAATTAGAATGACAGTAGTCTAAGACTACTTCTAAAGTCAGTTTCCTTCCTTTTCTCACTTTTTTTTTATGGCCCATTACTTGAATTACACTAGCAGCTATTGCCTCAAGTTACAAATCAGAAAGCCTTGTAATGTTAACTTCTGGAAAATCTTACTTGAAAAAAGACAGCATTTTGCCCTCCAAAAAGACATATTTCACTGTAATTTATGTCTGCTGAACAACTGTTCCATAGTGTTGCAGTATAGGATAACTGGGGGGTGGAATAGCTTCTGTGCTTTTTCAAATCTTTTTTGTGCTCTTTTGAAAAAATTAGTTTACCTAATTTAGCAAGTGGCACCTGAGGCAATCTCAAATTTGCATAGAAGAATGCATTCTGAAGAAGGTTTTATGCAGTTTAAATAGCAGGTGAACATGATGTGATGTGATGTGATCTTTGAAGCTAAGTGCAGAATACATTGATGGTATCTAGACAGGGCAAACAATACATCACCATAGTATGCATGCTTGGTGAGAATATGGAGAATGTGTAGAAAGGTACCTTTTATAATTATGCAGATGATTTTGCAACTTGTCTGTTTTGTGTGTGTTTTTAAATCTTACAGAAAGCACCTGGTTCTCCTTTGAGACTTTCATGTCTCTTTTTTAGCTTGCTTTTCATTGTTTGGGCTGTAGGAGCCTAGATACATGGTGTTTAGGATGCTTGACTGCTTTTTTATTCTACTTTACATGAAGTCACAGATATATGTGACAAGTTGAAAAACTGGGAATTCCATTTGTCTTGATTTAAGTGAATATTTGGAATACTCAGGTGCATGGTGAAAAAAAATCATCA
Organism: Pardalotus punctatus; assembly: GCA_013400915.1. NCBI lineage: Eukaryota > Metazoa > Chordata > Aves > Passeriformes > Pardalotidae > Pardalotus > Pardalotus punctatus. The sequence goes on from VZTX01020270.1 coordinate 224,140, forward strand.
CTGGAGGCAACTTAACTAGGGTTTTTTGAGTAGTGATTTTTATGAGGAATATTTTTCCATGTTACCTGTTGTCCTTTATATATATTTCTGCTCAGAGATGGCATATGGTTGCATTGCTGCTCAGACATAACATTCATGTTCCTAGAGACAGGGAGGAAAGTGTAACTTACACAGTGCATTGCAGAAATTCTTCCTTGATTTTGCACCATCAACCAATTTATTGCACCAGTCATGGAATAGAACTGTGACCTTGTTTCTATTATAGTCCTTATCCCATTTAGGAAAATTTACTTGTGTGATGATGCATAGAAATTTTCCATTTCAGCAAGAGGAGAGTCCTCGTTGCTCCCAGATGCAAGAATTTTGTTCAATACAGTGACAATCAGGCCTCTTTTTCCTGATGCAACGCTTAGTGCTGAAAGAGAAACAAGATCATGTCTTCTCATGAGAAGGAATAATACAAAATGGCTCCTCAAAAGACATTGGTGACATTTAGATTGCATCTTATTCCTTCCTCACAGAACAGCTAGCTTCCAATTTGAGCACACCAGCTACAAGAACCAGACAGGAATCTTATAAGGTGTGGCATCCCACCCCATAAGAGAAAGCAACACAGAGGTGTGCAGATACTCATGGTCAAAAAGTGTAATCATTAATTGATCCATCACTAGGCAATTCATTCTTTTCTCTGACTTCTTTTCTTAACTTCAACACCTTGTACTTGGAGGTGATAATAAATGTAGAAGAAAATCAACAAGTGTTATTAATTGAAAAGTATTTTATTTAGTCAGGCTAAAGTGTTTTGGAGTTTAAGTCGAATTCAAAACAAGTGATTGCCAAAAACTGAAGAGATATTGAACAAATCCAAATGAGAATTTTTGCTTTGAAATGGCGTGTTGCATTTTTATCCAGCATTAAGTAAATGGGAAAAATAAAAGTTTTGTTTTAGTTAGATGAAAAGTTCAGCTTGACCTTTTATCTTCTCTCTATCCACCCCGCTCCCCCAAAAAACCCCTAATCTCCAACAGACATTTTTACCATGTTACAAAGACAGCAATTTTTTGTATTTGACCCAGAGTTAAGCATTATCCTAATATTTCATTTTAGTCACTCAGCCAAAGAAGCCCAGTGCTTATTACAAAATTCTAATTCACATAGGTGGCTGAAAACTTTGTTGGCTTTGGTTACCCTTCTTCCTGTGGACGGTTGTATTTGATTTGCATGGTAAGGTTTTGGTAGTAAGAAGGGCTGGAGGGGGGGCTTCTCTGAGAACCTGCTAGAAGCTTCCCCCATGTCCAACAGAGCCACTTCCAGCCAGCTCCAAGATGGACACACCCATAAAGGCCAAGCCCATCAGCAGTATATGAGAAGTCCTCCCTATGAAGAGGAAAGAGCTGCAGAGACAATATGTGATGAACTGACTGTAACCCCCATTCTCTGTGCTTCTGTGCACTGTAGAAAAATAGGTAGAGAGTCAGGAATAAAGTTAAGCACAGGAAGGAGGGCGGGATGGGAGGAAGGTGTTTAAAGATTTTGTTTTACTTCACATTATCCTACTCTGATTTCACTGGTAATAAATTAAATTAATTCCCCCAGGTCAAGGATGTTTTACCTGTGACAGTAACTGGTGAATGATTTCTCCCTGCCCTTATCTCAAAACACGATCTTTTCCTTCTATATTCTCTCCCCATGTCCATCTTAGGAGAGGAGTGACAGAGTAGTACCTGGTGTTTAGCCAAGGGCAATTTGCCACACGGCTCATACCCCTTGCTCCTTGAAAAGGACTGGGGTTTTTGTTTCCACCCACAATGAAACATCTCTTTATGAAAACAGTGATCTAGTTTTACCCCAAACAGATTCAGAGGTTTGAATTCTGTTTTATTATCCAATATAGAATAAGCTTTTGCACCTGATCTTCTAGGTGGCTTTACATAGTAGGTATCTAATTTCTTTCATACATGCTTTATTCAGAAAACTCAGTCATTACTCAGTGTAACCAAGCCTTTGCCAGTTTTTCCATTATGTTTTTATCTGCTTTTATATATTTCCATAATATGCTGGTACGCAAATAACATATATTAAACCAAAACTAATCTCTTTCATCACTGATGTTATCCTAGGTCAAGTGGAATTCAAGCTGTCAAGCAAACATAAAACTCAATATCAGTGTGAAAAGGACTAGAAATTATTTGGCATTATGAATGATTTAGGCACAATTATGTGCCAAAGCTCCAAAACCAGGGCACCATCTATGCTAATGCTATTTCCCCCAGTAGCAAAATGAATGTTAAGCACTTGGGTCATCCGCTAAATTAGAGTGATGTCATTTAAATTCATTTACAAAACAAGTATTCAAAAGTTTTTCCCAAGAGCATTTATTCTTTTTTTCTCTTGCTTTAAAGAGAATGCCAGCACCTTCAAATGACATTTTTTTTTCTTTGGAAAAACAAAGCATTCTAAAATTTCTCATCCATTAGACACACTGATAACAGAGATGAATTAACTTATGATGTATATTTCTTCTTTATTTCATTGATCTTCTGAACTTTGCTTCTTAGGCCTCATACATCTCTGCTGCAATGGAGAAAGAAAATACCATAACTACGCAGAATTTATTTCTTCATGGTCTTAAAAGCCTTGAAAAGGCTTTCAAATGGCTTTAGTAGGAGGCAGGATCATCCAGCACTGAGAACTGAGTACTTAGATTTTCAATATCTTAGTTTTATTTTGAACGCTAAGAATAGCTTAAACAGTGCTTTTCAGGTAGAAAAGCTACAGATTATGACTGAGCCCACTTTATCACTCAGGCAGACAAGAAATATCCAGATTTTGGGGAATAAGCGTACAAAATTAAAAGGTCACTTCTTTACATCCTATAAAATGCTGAGTCAACAAAAGAATTAAAAAGGTCGCAGATTTGGCAATCTGTCCCAGCAGCTGCAAATGCTTCCTTCATTTGTAGTGGCAAAGATTGGATTATAGATTATGTGAGATGCAATTACTCAGACTACTATTTCACCTCATTGTGCACTTCATCAGTAGTAATTTTTTTATGATATCAAACGCCATACAAGAATTTGCATTTTCTTTTGTCATTTCACTCAGTGCTTGGATGGAGCTGGGTTCTGGGGGAGAGCAGAGCTTGGAATAAATAATCTCATTCTGAAAAACCTATGCTTTTGATTAGTAAGGGTAGAAGCTACTTCCAAACACCATGTTAGCTTTGCTATGAACACTTGAACAACCTTACTGGGTTAGACCAAAAGTCCCTTTAGTTCTCCATCACCTACATGACAACATTTCACAGCAGAGATCTTAATGAACAAAAAACAAAACCAGAGCAATCTGTGTACCCCACTACAGTTTTCTGTGTTCCAGAGGGCCAAGGCAGATGTCAAATCTCTGACTTGGATACACTCTGATGGATTTTTCTTCCATTACTTTCTAATTATCTTTAGAATCCTGGTACTGTTGTGTACTGGGCACTGAGGCAGCACAATTCAAAATTTACTTAGGCATTATGTGATAAATCACATATTTTTTATTCTTTTTGAATTTATTGCTTGATAATTTCATTTGGTAATTCCCTTCTTGGATTGTGAGAAATAGCGAGTAATTGTTCTCTTTCACATTCTTGGTGCCACTCATAATTTCATCTACTTTTTATTAGACTCTCCCTAGAACTCTGTTTCCAGGCTAAACAGTCATAGCACACGAAGTTTGTGTATTGAACTTTCCCTCAGTGCAACCCTTTTGCTATCTGCTATGTTAGCATGTAACACTGACAGACTGTGTTACACACATTTATTGCAATGTGGCAAGAGAATCTGATTTTAATAAAAATGAGATAACTTCTCATTTTCCCCCCTATATTTTCAATAGTATAGTCATGGACAATTGTGATGTCTTGTACTTCCTTCAGAATTAAGTATGGTTATAATGCTTCAGAAACATGGGCAGAGTTAACAAGGATCACGCAAAAACCTCACACTTTCATTCACAGGGATTCAAACAGGCTAAATAGTTTGTGAAAAAAATCCCAAAACCCCTGCCCACAGAATCCTTAATCCACATCACACTGTCCTGCAGTCTGCATTCAGCATTTATTTTTTTAGGAGAGAAAAGAAATTTTTCTTTTAAGTGCAATTTGAAAATCATAGGGCTTGGTCTTGTCCTGATCACCTGGCCTCGCACTGGATACCATTGGGAGGTGTCCTAAGCCCTCTCTGATCAACACTGTGCTTTTGGCAGCTGGCAAGGAAGGGATGGTGATAGAGGGCAGGCATTTGTCTGCAGAGCGGCAGAGCTGGTGGCCATCAGAAGCAGTGCTGGGAGAAGTCAGCTTTCCACTGCCAGTTGGTGAAACCAGCATCACACCTATGATTTATGGTCGGTGAGGAGCATGAGTCAATACAGAACAGATGTTTCTGAGTTAGTCTAGCTCTCATTTCAGGCTAAATGCCTCTGGGTGTCCTGCAACTGGGTTGAGAGAGCAGATTTTGGAAGTTTGATCTGGAGCAGATTTTGGAAGTTTGCATCCAGCAGGCATAATAAATGCCAACTGTTAAAATGGATAGCTCTTATAAGACTTTGGATTCCAAATCATCATTAAAAGAGAGGTAAATGTGTGAGATTAATTACTGTGCAAAACTAACAGTAGCTTCCTTGCTGTATGGATATACTTGTACAATTAATATTTCTGTGTGAAGAAAAAGATGAACTGCAGTGTATTTCCATTTCAGTACGTCAGTCTGTATAGATATGTAACTTCATAGTCCAGCAGGCAAAAGTTAAAAATGCCTTAGTATAAACTAGAAACTGATAGCAGAAATGGGTTCATAGTGGATACTGGTATCACATGAGAAGTTGTAGAAGTCACTGGGATTTACATTAGTGATCAAAGGGAAGGCCAGTACTCAACCTTGAGAAACAATTTAAGTTCATCAGGGACACTGAAGGACTGAGACGTGTATTCAGGCAAGGTTAATTCAGATAATGACATTCAACATATGCTAAGTGGACTACTTAAAGTCCTAGGTTTACAGGGCACTGCATATTCATTCTTTTTCCTCTTTCAATTACTTCTGTTGATACATGCTAGCATTTGCACTAGAACCATTGCATTTAAATGAGAAAGAGGCTGAATCATATCCAAAGCTAGGGTAGTTGTAGGGGAGCTCTACTATATACAGTGGGCAATTTGGCTAGGAAACAAGAACATCTGCTCCACCAAGCAGAAAAACAATTCAAAGAAAATTCTATGCTGATATGTTCTTACTGGAGCTGATGATGTAGCTAACAGAAGTAAAAAGTTATCATAAAATCATAGGAAGTTAAGGGGCTGGAATGGACCTTAAAGGTCTTCTAGTCCTAACCTTTCCTGCCATGGACAGAGACACCTACCACTAGACCATGTTGCTCAAAGCCTTAGCCAGCCTGGCTTTGAACACTGCCAGGGGTGGGACATCCACAGCCTTTCTGGGTTGATTCAGTTCTCTGCAGGGAACTTCCAGAGACTGGAGAAAACTTTACATTTGCCCTTGCTTCATTAGTGGGGATGGGAGTGGCTAAAATTCTTGTGAGTATGAATGACATAGCTGGAGAAGCATGTGTTAGGTGGTACTCTGAGCTCTGTTTCAGATCCCTGGCGTGATTCAGCAAATCCTGTAAGAAGTTCAGAAATGCTTACTGCTCAAATATGTACTTTAGTCCACCTACCTCTAATAAGTACCCTTCCTTCTGGATCAGTCTTTTCTCTATAAAATGTGGCTAATGATTCATGTCACAGGATTGTTATGATTCTGTTAATGACAGTAAATCAGGCTGAATGTTTTAGTTGGGAAACATCAAGGAAATGTAGTACTGTTGTCACAGCTGTTATTACTGCCTATTGTAGATTATGCTGAAAATGTGACAACTCAGTCTAAATAAATCAAATACAATTCTGAAAGCCTAATTCTTTAAAACAGTGTTTTAGAATTTCATCAGTGAGCAAAATATTGTAGTAGCAATTTACAGGGGACCATCCTGTCCCCTGTAAGAAAGGTTTCCCTGCTATCTGTGTGGTAGAAGATACCAACTCACTAGTAAATCTGTGCAGCCACTGTATACATTCATTACAGACAGCAATCCAGCAGCAAAGAGCTTTGTTTTGGCAGTCCTTTTTCTCCATTTCCCATATAGCATTAAAAAAACCAGAAAAAGTAAAAGGCGATATATTGTTGAATGGAAAAGTAACTTGTTTCCTGAAAGGGACCAAAAGACATTCTGATGCAATAATGTTTTCCAAGGCATGCCCAGTCCTACAGGTAAATTAATCTCTCCTTGGGTTGAATCTCCTTGGTTGAGAGATTCTTTCAGATACACTTTCAAATTCTGCTGCCACAAGCATTATTGGAACATTCAGGATAATATTAGTCATACATAACCTAATTAGGAGGCCAAGGGATTATAAATATTTGACAGAGGAGTCAAGCAGATTGTAAAATGCACATATTTTGTTATATCTTTAGCACCTCTCCTTACTTAAGGCTGTGTTCTTCACTGAAAGCCCATTGGGAGAAAAGGGCTTTTAAAATAGTGTTCTTTTGTGTTTGGAGGAGTATTTTCTTTTCTTCATTTCAAAACACATGTACAACATTCTTGCCGTCGTAAGCAAAAAGGTACTGGAAAAGCTGTTGCTCAAGGGTCATCAGAGTGCCCTACAGCAAAGAAACCTATTAGAATCTCTTGATCTAAGCATCCTGGACTCAGTTACATGATCTTCTTGATGCCTAAGTTTGAATCCAGCTGGATTAGTCTGATCATAATAGATTTCAACTTGTTTAGTACAGAATGGTATTTCCAGTTAAGCCTGTAAGAGGTATTGTCTTGGCATGCCTTTAAACAGTTAAGCAAATCTGCCCTGCTTGCAGAGAATGAGGCTGTCTAAACTGATACCCTTCTTTTACTTTCCCAGATTACCTACCCCTTAGACAAAGGGAAGAAAGGCAGCGTTTGACACTTTCCTATTTTTTTTTTCCAGATACAGAAGAGTAAAAATATATTTTAAAAGACTCTGCAAATCTCTTTCATCATTTTATCTGACCTTCTTCATTCCTGTTCTCCTACTCCTGCAAAGACCAGTTTCTGGGAAAGGTGTTAAACAGCCTTTGAAACACTCCTCCTATCACTGGCTACTTCACAGCTAACAGCTTTGGTTTCAAGGGTGGGGGCCTTGGTTTTTTTGGTTAATTTCATTTGTTTGTTCATGTGTGTATTTTTTTATTGTTGTTGTTTTGGGTAATTTTTTTGTTAAAAGGTCAAGTTGTGATTTCATGACACAAATGGTTCAATTTTTCCAGACAGATCAAGCAAATAGAAAAAAATATTCTTCAAAAGCTGGGCTTGAGCATTGCTATGCCTCAGCTTGTGAAACCAACACTAGGATGATGCAAAAAAAAATAAAATAAAATTAAAAAAACAAACCAAAAATTCCTTGATAATAATCCACTTTTACTCTTTTCCCTGAAAGTCTTTTCCAACTGCTAGTAGACAGAATTTGATATGTTTTACCTTTGCTGTAGAAGATTTTATTGATAAAAGTGGTGAATTTGTAGAGTAATTTGACTATTTCTTAGGACTTGATATCTTTCCCAGATAATACAATGATAACAAAATGTTTTTCTTTCTAAACAGCAGTCAGACTCATTCAACCCTTGATTTTGTTCTCTTTTTGCAGTTAGGAAAGGAATAACCAATGAAAGCAATATTCTCTTGGGGCAAATTTTGTTGTCAGACTCTGAGAACATGTATTAATATATTGCTTAATGTGCCTGTTTAACTTGATATTGCAGAAAACGATCTGTTTCCCACATTTGTTTTCATGGGCCACTAGAAATAGCTCTTTGTCTGATCTGAAGATCTAGGAGAGGAGTCGCATCAGGAAATCACATGGATCAATTCTTACTTTCATCTCAGTTTGATCTTTCATTACTGACTAAATGGATAGGCCAAAGAAAAGGAAAAGCATTGCTGGATATGTATGGACAGAAAAAGCCAAAACAAGAATGTATGAGGAACATCAAGCACGTATGTGTTTCTGGCTTGGGATCTTAATAGGAATCCAGCTAATTGTAAGCAATTTTGCCTGTTTATGTGGAAGTCAAGACATGCACATATACATGCAACTTTTTTTGCTGAATAGCTTGCTGTTCAGGATGAGTCCTTGCTGTGTTACTCATATATGTATTTTTTAAGGAAACATACTGCTGTCATGGATCTTTTCTATGCAGAGAACATGCAAAACACTGGCTTAGGAAGGTAAATCTTTAATATTTCCTTTTCATGTTCAAAAGCAGAGAGCTTTACAATAAGAATTTGGGTCTCTGTTCCTGCTTAAACTTTGCATATATAGGGAGGGTCATCCTGTGACACTAGCAAAAATTACAGCAGTAAGCTCAGCCTAAATCCACATTTTAAAAGTGAACACATTCTTACTTAAGAGTGTTTAGTATCTGGGATTGTCATGATTGAAGCTAGAGATATTTTGAGGCGTTTTCTTGTACACCAGTTTGAATTTGTTCAAAGCCAGAGATTTAGATTATATTCCTGTTGTGAAAAGGTTGCACTTCAATCACTTTGTTTTCAGAAAGAAGTACAAAAATAATTATTGAAGTTTTTAGAACTGTCAATTGGCCTCACTGAACCAGCTCATTTAAATGCCATATAAGGTGATGTAGTGTTTCCATTTGTGAGTTCCTGGTTCAATAGTAGCTCTGGTGTAAATTTTTGAGGAAAGTGACGTGCTGTGAGGACAGTGGCTCCACCATCAGCGCTGATCACATTCCATGTTGTGATAGGCTATGTCACCACTTAGAATTTTTTGACTCCTCTTTCCCCTTCTCCGTCAGTATTTAGCCCTAATGAGAGTAGTAGAATATGAATTCCAGTCCTAAATAGGCTGTTTGAAGGCACACTGATGAAATAACAAAAATGCTGAACTAAATACCACAGTGGTGACAGTCTATGCTTAGTTAGACTTCTTCCTGGAGTCAGGGAAAACATACCCTAACAGAGAGTTTGTTCAGATCTGCAGAGTGATTTTGTCAATATTTTTAAGCTACTCTTACCTTTTACAGTGACTAAAGATGCCTTAGATTATGCAGAGTATAAAAATAACATTTAAAAAAAAACCTAAATCTTTTTCTTCATCTGTTTCTGATATATGACCTCCCCGCCTCCTTCCTTCCTTCCTTCCTTCCTTCCTTCCTTCCTTCCCAAGCCGCTTAATTCACAGTTGGTCAGTTCTTGTTTATCATGCACTGGCACAAAGGTGTGAAATCAGGCTGGAAAATGTTTTCCCTCAATTAATTAGGGTTATTCACTTTTGGCAGGAGCTAATAAGGGAAGTGGTGGATTTGCTGTTTCTTGAGGACTGCAAATCAGAGTTGCCATCCTAGACGAGATACTGTAGGCAGAGTTACTGATCTCAGCACACAGGCATACAGCAAAATATTTTTCAATACACAGAGTCAGAGATAGACCTAAAAGTCTCCTTCTTTTAACTTATTTGTGTAAGCTACAGTGGATTATTGGCATTTTTTAGATTTTTTTTGCTGTCATTAAAAAAAAAAAGGTGAAATCTATTAGCTGGGAAAATATATCACATGAAAGTGAAATCTGGAAATCAAAACCCTACAAAGAGACTGGGCCAGGTGAAAGCACCTATTGTGGGGTTGCCTCCTTACATTGCCCCCTCACCTCCCTGAAACACTCTGCAGCATTGTGCTGGTGCATTGTGAGCCAAAGTATGGCATGTTTAGACACCTCCCAGTTAAACTAGAGATCAGCCACTGTGCAAATGTGTAAAAAAATAAAAAAAAATACATAACTGCTTTTTCTTATTTTATTCCACAAAAAGAATCAAAAACTGTAAAAGGATTAGGTGTTCATCAGCTAATGGCCTATGTTTATAAAGTGTGAGAAAGGATTTCTGTAATTACTTCTTTCCCTAACTTTCCCCAGGTGTATAGAAATTATGTTTTCAGATGCCTTTCTTTTCCATCTCCAGTAAGACAACACAAGCAATAAATAAGCCAGAAATTCTGCAAATATTGGGTCCATAATATTTGCCTCATGCTGAAATTTTACAGAATGATATGGGAGCACCCATCTGTAGGCACAAAGGAGACTTCTGGTGCCAGAGTGCTTTTTACAGAGGGCAGCACTGGCTAGGAAGCTGTGTGATAAAGATGACACTCTTCCACCCCTGCACAGAGTCTGCTGGTGCTCTCAGGAAGCTCTGCCTAGCTGAAAGAGCACCACATGTCTTCTACTTCCCAGAAACGGATGCATAGTTTGAGAGGGAGAATACAGGCACTTTCCCCTCCTAAGATAGAGAGGATGGCATTACAAGTACACCTATCAGTGTTTTTGTTCTTTATCTGGGTCTGGTGTTCAGGGAACTAGCTGACCTTGGACTCATGGTGACATAGTGCTTGGATTCCTGAACACACTATAGGAAAAAAGTGTCAATATGTTTTCAGAGAATCATAGAATTAGAATAGTTTGGGTTGAAAGGGACATAGAGGACATATAAAAGTCATTTATTCCAACCCCTCCTGCAAAGTGCAGGGACATCTTCAGCTAGGTCAGGTTGCTCAGAGCCTCCTCTAACCTGATTTTGAATGCTTTCAGGGATGCGGCATCTGCTGCCTCTCTGGGCAACCTGCTCCAGTGTCTGACCAGTGCCTTAGTGTTTCATTGCATCCCGTTCATTATTTAAATGTCTCAAAGAGAAACAGTTCTCTAAGCTACACTCAGTGGTTTGAACCATACATTTTTGTGACAACATGCAAGAAGTGTTCACATGTGAGAAAGAACATATTTTTTGTTTGATTTATTTTAATGTACAAACCTGTGATGTGCCATCTCAAACTACTGAAGTCAACCAGCTTTCTTTACAAATGATATAGTATTTTCTTTCCCAAAACGTATACGGTCAGATTTCTGTGTTTAATTATAAAAGGATTAGGAATGTTGCTAATATTTTCCATGTTTGAGAAAAAATATAGATGACACAAGCCCGACTTTTTTTTTCCTGGTAATAAAATAGGTAGTAAATTTAAAAAAAATAAAAAGAAATCTTGCAATTTTAGATTTAAAACATTTCAGCTTAGTCAATCTAAGCAGACTGAAGCTCATCTAGAAGTGCAGACTTTCGTATAGCTCAAAGTGGTGTAAACACACTATCTATTTATACAGTAGGATGTTTAGCATCAGAATAAATCTGACATTTGGGGACCTGGCTCCTGATGGATGAATTAAGGAGGAAAATTCCTTTTTTTTTTTCAAGCATAAATTTTGTGGTTGGACAGATGCTTTCCAAAATGTAGTTGGTTATGCTAGAGAAAAATGGTATATGATGGTGTTTTTGCAAACATGATAATTTTGAGTATGAAAATGTTTGCATGTGTACTGACAAAGTCTTACAAGCTCAGTCTGGAAGCAAATATATTTCAAATTGGATAGCTGATAGTGCTATGTAATCAGAAGGTCCATAAACTCACCTAGCTAAAGAAAAATGCTACCTGAATTTGCTGTTAGTCCTTGCAATTTCTACAATGGCTCCCAAATCTGTCTTTTAATTGAAAAGCACAATAACCTATTCAAATTAGTAAAGAAGGAACCTGACAAGTATACTACTTATTTTGCTGTAACTAGAATAAACTAGTATGTTTCCAGGAGCTTGTGAGATGGTCTTAAATATTTCTTGTCTTCTTTTCCCTCACATTTCATTTTAAAATAATGAAATTTCTCATCCTTTGAAGATCTATACCACAGGTTAGCCACCTATACTCAGAAAATGAGAGTATAATCAAGTCCTTTTCTTTTACACTTTAAAAATCCATCACCTCATTTAATAATTAAAAACAGAATGATACTTTGCTTTCATGTGTTGAACTAGTGCTGACCCCAGAGCTTTTCTGGCATGGTGTTTGAATAATCATCACTTGAAAGCAGAAACATGCTGGCTGAGGAAGAGAAGGAGCCCTGTGGCACTGACTACATGCAATTTGTTCCAGGGACTCAATATCAATGCTGGCCTGATAAAAAGGAGGAAAAAACTCTGCTTTCACTTTTCATAATTCATTTCCCTCTGAAGTGGGTACAGAGGATTTTCCCATTTGTGTTACCTACAATATGAGCAGCTCTGCTCAATCTCAGTTTAGTGTCAGTTGTGCATCCTAATATGGGGTTTCTTCTGCTCCCACAGGTAGACAAGTTTTGTGATCCCAGATATCCTTTTTCATGTCTGACTACTGTGTCAAAGCAAGATCAGCACAGAAACAGCACAGGTGACCACTGCCAATGCCGTTATTTTCTGTTAAATGCTGTCTGTGCATTTCCACTTGCTGAGACTGCTTTCCTGTTTCTGAAACATCTCTTTTGATCCCTAGTAAGCACAGAGGATTCTGGTCTGTACCCAAGTAGGACCAGGATGCAGGCCTGTCTTTCAGGCATCAGCTCACCCTGCTCTCCGGTCTTCACCACCAGGTGGAATAAAAAAGAACTACTTCCAAGCAAGCTGGCTGAGGATGTGAAACTCAGTTTTAACAAATGTATTTACCCTTATACTTAAGCGCAAGACAGCGCACACTCACAAGCTTCATAGCACACTCTTGGCATTTTGTATTATTTTGGTTTCATCCAAGCACATATGTATTGACTGTTGGGTACTTATAACACCATGAGTTTAGATGCTATCCAGTGGTAGGAGGAATATACAGAATTCCATTGTCTTTGCTGGTAGTGGTAGGAATGCATCTATCAAACTAAATTACTTATGGCCATTGGGGTTTCTAGTGATAAAATCTAGCAGTAGAATGACAGAGTGATCATTTTTCTTTTCTTCTTGCTTGGGTGGTATTTTTATACACTTTTATATGCAATTTTGAAAAATCTTTACTGTTTTTATTGTCATGTTCTTGTTAGGTTTTTACCAGGTCTTTTGGTTTTCTATAGGCCCAGATTCTTACAGTAATATTTCACTACTATTTTCTCCTCCCTATTCTTACCTGACAGACAGAAGTAATTGCATTTGCAAATCAGCTTAGTGCAAAGTAACACCTAGGGCCTGACCACTCTTTTAATTGTGCTGAAATCAAAGCACACTGCATGCAAAGTTCTGCTAGTCCCAAGGCAGCATCTGGGGACAAAGACTAAACAGCAAAAACATATACAGCTCACCACACACGGCATTCTGTGTAAAGCCAGTGCATCAATGTGGGGCCATCTTCTTTTGTTGTGGTAGAACCTGATTACAGCATGAAGAGTTTTATAAATGAGAGCTTATCTCTCTCTTTGTTCTGATTATGCCACTTCTTGGTCCACTTTCAGCAGGGAGGAAGGGTGGACACGGTGGCTTATCTGTGACTTCACTGCTCTTGTGGTTAACCCTACAGCAACAAGTTCTAAATAAAGTTAAGAAACATTAAACCTCTTGGTAGGAGCAATAAGGGGAAAATTCAAAGATCTTGGTCTTGTAAAACAACATTTTCTCAGCTGGCATTTTGCAGGGAATTCTATGTTGATAATTAACTTTTGAGTATATTTATGTTATGCTAACATAAATACTGAACTGAAAATGCAAGAGGTCAACTTGAGCTGAATTAAAATAAACAACAAACAGCTGTTCTCTAACATTTTTCAAGGAAGACAAAAGGCAGGTTGTTATGCTGTTTTATATTCAGGAAATAGAAACAAATTAAAATGCATGCTGAAAACAAAACTCAGTGCAAGTTTGCTCCTGAGACTGGGTGGGTAGGGTAATGAAAAAACCTATTTGGCTTGTTAAGACTCATAAGGAAAAAATATGGGAAACCAAAATGAATAACACCAAGTAATGGCAAATATTCTTAATTGTTCTGAAAATAATTTTTAACAATATGTATTTATTTTTAGTTCTTGATTTGAAAGAAGACACTTGTGGTCTCTAAAACATATTTCAACATCTCCAGTTTTTCTGTAACTGAGTTCATGTATGTTCATCTTATTACCAAATAAAAGCAATGAGATCTCCCCTGCATTTTTTTTCTGCTTCTTTTTTTTTTTGCTTTCTATATCTGATGAAGGCATGGTGCTTGCTGTTCACTTTTCAGCATCTGGCTCACCAGAGTCCTAGTAATAATCAAGCTTTTTTAAGGCATAGTGGGAATATTGCTTGGACAGCTGTTATTTCTCACCACTTGCCCCCTGTGAGAAGACCATGTCATTACCTAATTTCTAAACATAGGGAAATTGAGGCAGAGAATTCAACTAGCTTATTTAAGGACCCCAACGTAAATCTCACCTTTCCACTTTTCTCTTGACTGAAATCACAATCCATAAGAGTATCTAAGCCACGAACAGCACACCACAGCTCAGCAGCCTTTAGCTCAGCAGCTTTAGACCAGTTATCAGTACTATAACTTGTTGGTTTTCTTTATCAGGAACTTTGTCCTCACTGGTGCCAGTCAGGAAACAATGTTTGAATGTTCAACTTCAGGATTGTTGAGGTGGGTTAGTCAGCACCCATCAACACCAAAAGCAGCTTGATTCCCCTTCTCCATCCACCACTGATAACTTTTGCAGATACAGTAAAGGTAAAGCTGCCCACTTAGGCAGAGCATCCTTCTAAAGAGACTAATACTTTGGATGTTTTCACTCAGGATTTTCTTGCAGGTGGCATTTAGAGGTGTTGCTCTTTGGAGAGATCTTGGAGAGATCATGCTTTTTGGAGAAAAAAATTGTTTTAAGGAAAAATTTAGGAATGAAACATTGGTGTCTCACTACACCAATAATTCTCATCTAATGTAAACAGATCTAATCATAAAACTAACTCATTTTTATGCCTGTTAGCACTTTTGCATTGATCTCTTGTTTATTGTTAACAAGCAATGCTTACACAGGACTTTTCATCCATTTCTCTAACTCTATACCACCTTTAACCCATTGATCCATTAATGAGAATTTGCAAACACATTTCACATCCCTTATGTGTGATACTTCTGAGCCTGCAGACCCTTACAATAAGCAGGTAAGGGCTAAAAATGCAGAAGGGAAGGTATTGGCATAAAGCTGTTAGGTCCCAAACAACTTCCTCAATGAGGTTTTGAACAGGGATTAGGGTTATTCATGTACTCTTGAGTTAGACACAAGAAAGAAATACCAACAAGATATTCTCAAGAGGTCAAAACAACAAAGACTTTAATGGCAACTTCAGAAAATCAGACAAATTTGGCAAAAGGTTTAGTGCAACATTTAATCAGCATAAAACACTTCTCACAGCATTAACTTGGTCCATTCAAGTTAGCAAACTCTGAGCCCATTCCATTTTAAGTTATCCAAAAATTCCAAGAAGAGGGAATTAGAAGAAGAATGAGAGAGAAAATAGAAAAAATATAGAAAAGCACACACACAGCTACCAACTCCTGCATGCCAAGAGTGTTCCAATAGAAATTCCAAGAAGCGGTAGGGTGAAGACATGTGACATTTGGCCTTAAATACTCCTTGGCCGTCCTGGGCCATTCCCCCAGGTGGGACTTCTGGTCATTTGACCACTCAGGACCTTGATTAGGGGCTCCAGAAGTGGGTGTGGAGCATTGGCTCCAGGGATTGGCAGGCTCTGCCAGGCTGGGATACAGGCTCCATGGGGGTGAAGTGTACAGGGCAGTGCATTGTCTTGCCAGGGCAAAGCTTGACGTGCCCCTTTCCCCACACACATGCACCCCAAAATGTCTTGAGACATCAATCTTTCCAGTCTCTCACAGCTATCAAGTACAGTCCCTTCATTATTGATGACTTGCTAAATGACCTTTCTCAAATTCTTACTGTGTGCCCAGTTTCCTCATTTGTTTGAGAATGAAAACATTTACTCCCCTTTAAACATATCTCCCTACATGGGGATCTGTTAACTGTTTTAATTAGAATAGCAGAGGTAGGGAGGATCCACCTTCAAAAGAGGAGAGCCATCAACCTGATAGTGTCCTTTTTTTGGAAAAAGACACTGTGGATTTGTTGGCAGTCAGGCCTTG
Organism: Pardalotus punctatus; assembly: GCA_013400915.1. Classification (NCBI taxonomy): domain Eukaryota; kingdom Metazoa; phylum Chordata; class Aves; order Passeriformes; family Pardalotidae; genus Pardalotus; species Pardalotus punctatus. The sequence goes on from VZTX01020270.1 coordinate 240,195, forward strand.
CTTCCAGTAGCAACATTCACTGTGACAATATCATGTTAAATTATAGGACAGTGCCTTCTGTCTGGCACTTCCAGAACTGACTAGCCTGTGTTTTGTCTCTCTTTGTTAGAGACCTACTACCTCAGTGTATGTTTTGGCACCAATCAGTTTAGGGACAGAGTTTTTTTTTATTTGGCTGTTTTAACACTGATGACTTCCTACCCATGCCCTGCTACCATGGCTTATACAGCAATCTGTTTGCTCTGGCATGGTTTGCAAATCAGCCCTTTCTGTTCAGTTATTTACAGTGTGTGCTGGGGAGTAGGTAATAGTATAATACTTTCCATGCATATAAGCCAGTGCTGATGATGTTGTATTGTTTCTCTTTGCTCTATATAGATCTTGTTTGGGGGCTGTGGTTTTGCTGGAAGCGACCACTAATGTGTAGTTAAGAAACAGTCTGCTGTAAACACACATGCACAATTTTCTAATTGAGAAAATGTTATTGTCTTGTTGTTTTTCATGCAAATTGCAAGCAGCATCTTGAATAAAAAGGGGAAGATTTATCACATTGTGTTTAATATCACTTCTAAAGGAGTGAAACTGACCAAAAAAGGCATGTGTGTGCATGATCTCGTCCATTTCTTTGCCAGCAGGGTGGTCAGCCTTCCTCACTGCTGTGTTTTGCATTTGTACCTTATCAATTTTAAGTGTGAGAGAGGAAGAATCACCCAACAGGTCACAAAACTGGTCAAGTTTTATGAGGTGAGGTAGCTGCATACAGGAGAGACCCCTGACAGTCTTCCTACCTTGACTTCACCACTGGTGAAAGCAAAGTCTGCTGGCAACTTAAGAGCATTTCATAGCAGCACAGGGAGGCCAGCTGCCATGGGCACCTCTGCTGCCCCTTGGAGTGACTCCTTTTTCTCAGTGTGAAGAGGATGAACTAAACATTTCTACAGGAACCTGGACTAACTGTGATGAGAAAGCGCAGCAGGGGTATTGATGTACACAGGTTATTATTATTTTCAATCACTGAGTGACCATATTTTCATTTCTGCGGCTTAGAAACATTTGGAGGTCTATTTCTGTCAGGGTCATGGGAACGCACATAGGCCTCAGTGTCTGGGACCAGCCCTTCCTAAGATCCTTACCCTCTACTGTCAGGGATCCAGAGGATGTGTCTCAGCTCAGTCCCTGCCTGAGCCCTGCTGTAGGCATGCCCATCTCTGCCCCTGTCTCCAGGGTGGAGCCCTCAGACCCGGATCTTAAGCTTGTCATACAGCATTCTAGGAATAACATGCTCTATTCTATTCTATTCTATTNCATACAGCATTCTAGGAATAACATGCTCTATTCTATTCTATTCTATTCTATTCCCTGCACACCATGACTTGAATGACGAATAACAATTTCATTTGCTTGAAATGCCATGTGTTTTTCAGCACCAAAAATGCTTTTAAGGATACATAACACAAAGGCTACAAGTGGAATTGTGTGGGTTTATTTATTTTTATTTTTCTGCAACCATTTCAGAGCCACTGCTCACAAGTGTTAACACAATGCCCATGTGTAGCCAGGAGCTGGGTGATGCATCTCAGTTTAGTTTGAAGAAACATCCTTTGCTCTCTGTCAGCCTAACAGAGCAACAGAAAGCAGCAGAAGGAATACAGGCCAAGCAAACCTTGTTTTCTGAAAAGAACATGAATAATTAGGTTGAGGAAGAATAACACAAAGGAAGAAGATAAAAGAAGATTGGATGTGGGGCACAGCAGGCTATCTTCATGGTGCATGAGCAGCAGGCAGCAACTGTGCCAAAAGGGACTGGAGGAGCCTGACCAGTGGTCATGGTCAATATGGCAGAGGAAGACACAAAACCCCCAGGATGGATGCAAATTTGCCCCGCGGGAAAATTCTTTCCTGACCCCAGCATTAGACAGAGATTGACTATTCCCTGAGCATGTGAGAAAAATCCACTTCCACACCATCCCACGGGCTGATCCACATCAAACCTCACAGGAGATGTCCAAACCCTATTCTCCCTCAGTCTGGAGCTATCTCAGGGGCCACATGCCCTTGGGGAGGAAGAATTCTTCCCACACCTGGCAGGACACCAGTGAGTGCTGCAAAGTGTTTGGAACTGTGGTAACATCTCTGCATCTCACTTCTTACAGTTTCTGCTCCTGGCTCCACAGATGATGGTGGAGAGCTCTCTAGTGTCATAGTGACTGGCCAAGAAGTAGCTATCTTTGATCTTTGAGGTGTCTCACTGGATGATTGTGAATTTTGTATAACCACAGACTTTCTTAACACTCTTAGGAGACAGAATCTCTGCAAGTTTAGACCATTTCTTGAATGACTCTTGTGAAATAGTCTGGGTTCTCCCATTCCTTTGTCCTCCAGATCTTTCTGTTAATTACAGCAGAAATCTCCTTTCTGGACAAAGGCTGCAAAAGGGAGAAAGAAGATTTTTTTCCTGGCAGTCTAGGCTCATTTTTCATGTGCAGCTGTCTACTAAGTGTCAGCTCTGACATTCATTCTTTCATCTGTTATACAAATCAAGGCATGATGTAGACATAGGCCCAGGTGTTTATACCCAGTGGCATCTCTCCAAGAATCAAAGAAAAAGTGGTCTCAAAGAAGAGTTAAGAGAAAATACTGTGTGCATGCTACCCTAGCCAAGTCTGAAGTTTGATCTGTAAGATGGTGAGTTGCACATCCCACTAGTCAGAGCAAAACAGTGGTGAATGAACTCATCCTCCTTGCTGAGTTAGTGTCCGGACAACACACAGTCTATCCGCATGATGCCACTTGTGTAACTATTTTAGTCGACACTGGCACTGCTGGTAGTACTCTGGCACTACCAGCATTGTGCTACCAAATATGTATTCTCTGCCTTCATCGCCTTGATGACAGACATGATCTTAAAAAAAAAGAAGTATTTTCCCAAAATTAAAATTTAAAAAACCACAAAAACAAAACCAAAACCAAACTAACAAAACCTTACATCACTACACGCACTGAGGTCCTGAGAATCGTAACCTATTGAAGCCCCTTATAAAAACCCTGTCAGGAAAGTATTGCCATTTTTATTCCCATTTTACATGCAGAGAAACTGGAGTGAAAGTTACAGTCCAGGTAACACAAGAAGTCAGTGAGAAATCTGGGAACAGAATTCTAGAGTCCTGACAGAGAGTCTTCTGACCATCACTTTGATGCACTAAAGTCTTAGGAAATTGAATGCCATGAATCTCCTTTATCCACTTCTCTATGAAGATGATAAACAGCACTGTCACTGTTCTGGATAAACCCCCTCAAACCTATTAGCAAAGTCATCTCTTCTGGCAAAATTGCCCATAAAATTCCTGGTAACAATAAACATTTCCCCACACTGAGCAATGGAAAATTCAATAACAGTTTGGCTGAATCTATGCTGAGTACAGAAAATAGAATTAATATGAAAAGTGGATATGCCTCAAAGAAAAGTAATTCTCCTGGATATTTTTCAACTTTTTAATGAATGTAAAATTAATCTAGTTGAGAACAGGAAAGATTATGACTATGCTAAAATCTGGATGCACATTTCTAAAGTTTAGAAAATCCATAGCTTTTTTGTTTCCTGAGACATTTTAGAGTATGATCAATCACTTGAGGAGTTTAGCAAGATGGGACTGACTGTTCTAGCATTTGAATCTGTGATGTTAGCTACCTCCCACAGTGGAATCTTTTTTGCTTCTTAGGATTCCTGCTAAGAGCAATGACTTTTCTTTTTAAATCCTTATCATACTAATTATTCAATTGTTATTTTGCAAATAATAACTGAGCATAAGATTGTGGTCATGTTTAATTTTTTAGTCTATGTAAAGAGGTAAGAAAGCAAGACATAGGTTCAAATAAACAGCGTCAAGAATTTGAGAAGGGTCAGATTCATATCTGACTCCAGTAGACCACTTCCAACTTTCACCATGGCCTGTACTTTATTGGAAAAAGAGACAAAATGCCTCAGATCCACCTATTCCTGAATTCTGGGAAACATGATCTCAATTCAGATTTATTGCCTTAAGATTGACTTGATCAATACTATTTTGAAAACAATGAGCTGGTTCACTGTACATAGGTAGACAGGTAAGTATGAAGTTGACTCTTCATTTAGTTTTGGCAGTTTCATCTGCTGTCTAAACTGTTGTTTTCTAACCATGAGAATGTTCTTCCCTGTGTTGATGTCACCTGCTGAGATGTCTGAATAAATGCATGATTTCAAGATCCCATATTCTGTAGTGCTTAATTGCCCTAATTTCAATTTTGGAGATGCCCATCTTTCATTTTAGAGTTTTACATCTATATTTATGATTTATATTTTCAAAATCTTTTTTCTGTGAACTTTTTCGTAATTGTCTGTAACTACCCATTAAACCCAAAAGAATCCTGGCTCTCAGGCTGAGAAACCCTCCTTTGCACAGATAGGCTGTGCCGAGTGGGATGGATACAGCTTCTGAGGAATCAATTTCTTTTCCACCAGTGAGTGAAAGCTAGCCATGGTAACCACCGCTGTTCTTCCTTTGTCACCACCAGCCATCAAACCTCAACTGCATCACCTCAGGAGGCCTGCTCATAACCCAGGAGACTATTTCCCTGCCTTTCACAAGAAATTGGAGGAACATGCAGTGAGAGGTAAGGTGTTTGATGAGAGGGGAAGAATGAAAAAGATTCAACATATTTCCCAGAGCTGGAATAGGAAATAGCAGAAGAGATAAAGAGGCTTCTTCTGGAATGGCACTACTCACAGGCAGACGGAGAACATTGTAGAATCATTGCACAGGCCGCACTACATGGACAGCAGCTGCAATTCTAACTAAAACCAAGTGTATGATTTAACTAAACAATATAATGGGCATTTTGTTAGAAATGTTTTCAATAGCCTTATTATTGTAGCATATGCTCACTTTGTACTAAAATATTGTCTGTTACCTTAAAAGAAGTAATTGTGTGTGACTTACCTCCTGTCAAATTAAGCCAATGTTTTCCTAGATTGTTGGTTTCCTTATGGTGTTCTCAATGTAAACTTCTGCCTACCACAGGTAAAACAAAAGCTCCTATTTCAGACAGCATGGGAAAATTTTTTCATGCCTAGCAGTACTGAGAATAAGTCCTCCTGTCATAATGTGATAGGTATGCAGAAGGATGTAGGTAGGAGGCTGGAGTACAAAGAGCCCTCTCACTTCACTCATTGGAAAAAGAACATATAGCACAACATTAAAATTGTTCTTTGCCCAAATTCTATTGAACGTTAAATAACACTGATTGTCTTTTATGGCATTAATTAAGTTGAATTTGATCCCATGCATTCTTTCAGTACACAGTGTCCTGTGGGCCTGAGTTTCACAGTTGAGCACATCCCTTGTGAGAAAGTTCCTCTTGCCCCCAGATGCTGCACTTTGAGAAACAGTGGCAAATAGCTCTCTACCCTCTTTCCCCAAGCCCCCAGTGGTTTTCATACTACCTCCACTGTCCCTTTGCAGTCCTCTTTTTACTTTCCTCACAGGCAAATATACTCTACTTTTTATTTTCTTTGCTGCTCTTCTCTATATCTTTCTTGGTTTTACCTCATTTTGAAAGGAGAGAACAAGCACTCCGTACTGCTCAAGTTGCAGGCATGCCAGAAATTTTTAAAGTAATATAATGACATTTTCTGTTTTATCTTCTGTGCTTTTCCAAATAGATTTAAAAGTTGTACTTTCATTTTTTAACCTCCTTGAGGACTGAACAGTAGTTTCTGTAGAATTATCTATTAAAAATCCTAATTAATGTTTAGTCCAAATACACGCGGGGTTGTGGAGTTAGGGTTGCATCTCTCTATATGCATCTTTCTGCACTAACCAACACTGAATTGGTGAATTTGCCAGTTACACTGAAGTAAGCTGCTGCTTCTTCTTTACTACTTCTTCACATTTTCTTCATTTCTGTTTCCCACTTGCTTTTTTCTTCCACCAACAACTTTTCCAAATCACATCTTCTGGAGAAGCACATTGAATAGCAGAAACAGCAATCCTTCTTTTCTATGAATCCTGACTATTTCATCACACTTTTCAATTTATTTGTGCATTTTTAATTTTCTCCCCATTCTTAACTAGTTATTTACCCATCTTAAGATCATATGTTGCAATCTTCTTTTAATCCATGACAACTCAGTAGCTTTGACAATCTTTGGATCAGGACCTTGTAATAATGGAGTACTGCAAACCATTGTTGGCTCCTCCAAGGAGTGTCAAGGTTTATGAAACAAAATTTCTTGTACAAAAACCTGGCTCAACACTCTCTGTTTTAAGTATTTCTGTTAGAAGTATCCCTGCCACCTACCAATAAAAAGTTGCTCACTGTGAATTAGTGTTGTTATACACAACAAGTTTGTAATCATGCCTAACATCAAAACTAGACCAGATGGTGTATACACCACTGCTGTGTGACAGTCACATTACAAGGCTAGTTGTCACATGAAAAAAGCCAAGGTGTTTTCCCAGTGTTACAGGTGCCCTCCACTCCCTTAAGAGAGGACCCTTGCAATTCCAGGTGCACTTGCCCCAAGATCTCACACCTTTTTACAATATTTTACTAGACACCTTCACAGCCCAAGTACTCTGATGCCACCATGTTTCAGTTATTTTCATCTGCTGTACTCTGTGCTTCATGTTTGTGAGGTTGACCTTTACCACCGCCAGAACTTGTGACTCCAGTAGCAGGGCCGGGTCACTTCCTAAACACAATGCTAAAAGGAATGCATGTTAAAGCCTCCTGCTTATGAAATATGATTTATCTTTAGGAATTTTCTGAGAGCTGTATTTTGCATGTAGAATACCCTAAATCTTTTACACAAATAGGCTGTATACTTCATATATTTTATCCATATATATATCTGTATATGTGCAAAATTACATTGTCTTTCCAAACACATTTTCTGTCTGTGTCATTTCCTCCCCTTTAGGACACTTTACCTAACAGGGTTCTGCCTGTGAAAAGTGGACACTTGATCTGGAGATCATTTGAAGAGGTTGAAAGAAAAACCTATTTTTTTTTTTCTTTCATTATTATCAATAGTTTATTTGACTTATCGTTCTTCTGTCACTAGCGTCTTACAAAGGGAGAGATTTTTGTCTTTGTTCTCTGTTAGGAATGGAGACAGGAGTTTTGATAAATCTCTGTCTTTTGCCTAGGCCTTTGGCAGCCGGCAGTTAGGTTATCGGGGTGGCAAGCACCC
>VZTX01020272.1:0-12673 GCA_013400915.1 Pardalotus punctatus
CAGAGCATTCTGTCTGTCCCCAGGCCCGCTACGTCCAGGCCAAGCTGAGCGTGCACGACCGCTCCCTCAAAGTGGCCACGGTCATCGAGAGCCTGGAGATGGAGATGGAGCTGCTGTGCCTGACGGGGGTGGAGGACCAGCTGCAGGCGGACGTCAGGCCCACGCTGGAGACGCTGAGGAACGCTGGCATTAAGGTCTGCTGAGCCAGGGCTGCTCTGGGGACCCTCTGGGACCCTAAAATTGCGGGAGCTGGGGGGCCGTGTCGGGGCTGTAAACGTCACTTTGGGAACAGAACGTGCCGCACGCAGTGAATGTTGACACACCAAAATGTGTCACCTCTTGTGCTCTTCATCCCCCAGCTCGCTCTGGCTGCTCCTGCAGAAAAGGGAATTGTGGGGGCGTGGGGGGCTCCTACCGCAGGCTTTGGGGCGGTTCTTTCTTTCCGAGAGTTGTGTGAAACGGGGCAGGTTTGGCTGTGTTTGCTTTGTGGTGCACAAGCCCCCCGTGCTGGGCTCGGAGCCGTGGATATCCACATTTTCAGTAGCCACTAGAGGGGAGTCTGAGCCAAGAGAATCAGGGACTGGATTTTTTATTCCAGCCTTCTGGGTTGCTGCATCTCTGACTCCACACCTAGAGCCTGAGCTGTGCTCAGCAGTGAGGGAGCTGCTCTGGTGCCTGCTTGGGCTCTCCCTCTGAAAACTCAGTCTTGCAAAAGGGAAAAAAAATGGGTTAAACATCCAGATTTGGGTAAGAAAAGTAGGTGAAAGGCCCTGGTTGTGGTTTCTCCGCTTTAAATCGCGAAGTGAGCAAAATTCTGAAGCTGTGCTGTGAATGCAAAGCAGGGCTGTGTGTTTGGGGTTTAGTAGGAATTCAAGGCTTAGGATGAGCTTCCAAAAGTGCCATTTGTGTGAAGCAGCAGAGACTTCAGAGGAGTGAGCACAGTGGAATCAGAGCTCCTCGGTGATGTTGTAGTCCTGGCCCATCACTCCAAAGGGTTTTCCTGCTTTCCTTCTTTCCCTTCACCTTGGCTGGAGGTGTGCAATGAGCTGAGCTCTTGCTCTGGAATGTCCATCAGGGCATTGCGTGTGAGGAAGGAATCAGCAGTGGAGGGGGTCTTGCGATTCATGACAGGGACCATCTTGTTAAGATCAAATATCTTTCCAACCTCAGATTATTAAACAAATAAGTGAGTCTTTGTGTGGGGTTTTTTGTTGTTGTTTTGGAATTTTCTTAAGTTTTTTGGTTTTTTCATTAAATATTCTTGGGCAGTGTCTTGAAAGAATAAAAACACCAGTGGAAAAAACCAAACTCACTGTGATATATTTACACTGGAGGAGGAATTCCCAGCCATTGCTGCTGACATTGCTTTCTAACTCCCTCCCCTCACCAGCACAAAATAAAAGGAGCAGTGTAGATTGAAAAAAAAATTCTGAAAAAAAGCCCTCAGCCAACTTAGTGTGTTCCAGACGTACACATCAGCACTGAGCTAACCCCAGTTGCATCATCCACATTTCAGGCTGGGCCAGGAGGGATCTTTCTGCAGCAGGGCCCGGTTGAGAAATGGCCGGGGAGGGACACATTAACACACAAATACACATTTTTTTAGCTTGCATTTTTTGGGTTTATCAGCAGAATCTTGAAATATTGCAGGTGGGAAAAATGTTACACAGAGTTTGTAACTTCCTTTGTGTTTCAGCCTCTTTAAGAGCTTTGCTTTCTTTCACGCGTGAGAATTTTCTTGCGTGTTTTAAAGTAGGGGTTTTTTAGAAGAATCATTTGTATGTGTATTTTAACAATCCTTTTATAAGGCTGAACTGGCAGGTGGTACTTGCAGAGGTCCTGCAGACGTGGTTGTTAAGCTTGATTTAACCCACGAAATGTTTGGATTTTAGGTGTGGATGCTGACGGGGGATAAGTTGGAGACAGCCACGTGTACGGCCAAGAACGCGCATCTGGTGACACGGACCCAGGACATCCATATATTCAGACTAGTGAGTACCACCCACAGCACCCTCTCTCGAAGGGCCCGAACTCTGGGACAGGAGGGCTGTGAGATCACAACTGCTTTCTAATGCCGAGGGTGAGGAGGGGTGGAACAAGGCTCTGCATTCACCCAAAGTGTCTCTATGGCTGTGAGAGATCACTGCAGCCAGCACTGCTCTGGTGCTGTACAGAAAGGCTTTTCTCACAGCCGAGCCGGTGTCAGGCACAGTTCTCACTCACCCAGTGAGCCGGACAGCCCTGGCATTCCCAGAGACAAAGAATCCAGAGTTCCTCTCTCCTGGAAGTTCCAGANGTGCTTAGATCAGGAGGTTTTCCACCAGTGAGGTCCTGTGGTGTTAGAATTGGTCTGACCCACTGCCACAGCTTTCCAGCAGGATATTTTCACTCTTTTGACCCAGCTTTCTATCCCGAGTATTTGTTTCTCTGACTGCGTGCTCTAGTTCAGAGTGCTGCATGCTCTAGCTCAGACTGCTGCCTGTCCTGGCCACGTTCCCTGTGCTCCCCCAGCACTGTTGGTTGTTTTCTCAGCCCAGTGAAGCACACGTTGCTCACTTGTCATCCCCCCCAGGTGACAAACCGAGGAGAAGCCCACCTGGAGCTGAACGCCTTCCGCCGCAAGCACGACTGCGCCCTGGTCATCTCGGGGGACTCGCTGGAGGTAGGACAGCCCCGGAGCTGGGCTGGCAGAAATCCCAGTGCCCAGAGGGCAGTGTGTAAATCAGGGCTGTGCTGTGTGTAAACCAGGTGTGCCTCAAGTACTACGAGTACGAGTTCATGGAGCTGGCGTGCCAGTGCCCCGCCGTGGTGTGCTGCCGCTGCGCGCCCACGCAGAAAGCCCAGATCGTGCGGCTGCTCCAGGAGAGGACGGGCAAGCTCACCTGTGCCGTGGGTGAGTGAGCACCTGGGGAGGGGTCAGCACACGGGATGGCACCTGCGCTTCCTTCTTTCCGGCTGAACGCTCTCACGCCACCTGGAAATGGGGATTTAGGGAGCGGTGGTTTTGTGGGAGGATGGAGAAGGTGAAATTTTGCACGTGGAAATTCAATGCCAAGCTCCTCATAAGCCTTTCAGGTGGCATCTTTGCAAAGCAGAGCTTGAACTGGATCAGGGGAAGTGCCACTTTTAATCTGAGAGCTTTATTTCAGCACTGTAGGTATAGTGGTACATCACAAGTGAGATAAATCAATCTGTGACCTGGGGGCCTAATGAAACTTAAGAACTTAAATTCATGTTTTCTATCTAAAATCCTGCTTTTGTTGATTAGGGTAAGTGTTTCTTGTAATATTACAGTGTGGTGCAGATGTCTTTGGTGGGGTTGCAGGTTGCCCCTGTTGCTTAACTCCCAATTTTGTTTGTCTTTGCCCTGCAGGTGATGGAGGGAATGATGTTAGCATGATTCAGGAGGCTGACTGTGGTGTTGGAGTTGAAGGAAAGGTGAGATTACCTCATGTTGGTAGGAATTTCTGTGGCTAGTTGTCAAGCAACTCTTAAATGAATCCTCAGAAATTTGTGCAGGGAAGGGAACAAGCTCCCAGGAATCATCATCAGACCAGTAACCCTACAACGAGAAATGATTTGGCTATAAAGGAGAATACTGTTAAAGGGAGTTCAGGTTGATTGTTTGGTTCTTGGCAGAATCCCTGAAGTTGGACCCTCATGGTTAGTTTTGGGGGTTTTAGATGCTCCAAATGCTGGAGTTATAATTACAATGATAAGATATACCCCACATACACAATTTAAAACTCTTTGTATTAGTTTGCAACACAAGCTCTGGGTTAGAACTCTGATTCCTGCATGTGGAGCTGTGTGGAGCTGCTGGATTGGATTGGCAGCAGGAGACAGACTCTGCTTGCAGTGAGCCAAAATTGAGTGAACTTTTGAGCCTGAGAATTTGTGTTCAGCCCTGCCTTGACAGGAGTGTCACGTTAACATGTGTGTTGTGGATCAGCATCCAGAGGTTGCTTAGAATTGGAGGTCAGGGTTCAAATGGGAATTCTCCTCATATTTTTGCTATTTGCTTAAAAGCCACGGTGGAAGAAGTGCTGAGGCAATGTTCTCCCTCACCTAACATGCTGCAAATATTCCTGGAAATTCTGTCAGTGATAACTCCATAATAACCCCACATTCTTTGTTTCCAGTGCAGAAATGACCTCACTGTGCTTTTCCTTGCTGTTGTTCCCAGGAAGGGAAGCAGGCATCGCTGGCAGCTGATTTCTCCATCACTCAGTTCAAGCACCTGGGCCGGTTGCTCATGGTCCATGGAAGGAACAGCTACAAGAGGTCTGCAGCCCTCAGCCAGTTTGTGATCCACAGGAGCCTGTGCATCAGCACCATGCAGGTACAGCCACTGCCAGAGGGCCTTTCCAGGGAGAGGTGGAAGAGCCAAATCGTAAAGGAAAGGTCCTGTGTTTCATTGGGGATGCAACTGTTTCCTCTCCTGAAAATTTTCATGGGTTAGGACTTGAGGCTGTTACCTTGATGGGAAAACACATGAGAAAGTTCATGGTATTGGACAAATATCAGCAACTTCTCCAAAGGAATAAAAAAGGTTGATATTCTGTTAGTCTTCCTTCATTTCAGGAATTTGGGGAACCCACTGCAAGAATGTTCCAGGTTGAGCAGAGTGTGTTTTTAAGCTGTTACTTTTACTGCAGTGCCTGAAAAGCTCATTTCTTTTCTAGGCTGTTTTCTCATCAGTATTTTACTTCGCTTCGGTTCCTCTCTACCAAGGCTTCCTCATCATTGGGTAAGAGCTCACCTTTTCCTGGTGGTGGGGAAAACCTCTGCACAGTGAATACATTGGGGCTGATTGACATGCAAGCCGTGCCCATCTCCATCTTCAGGAGATGGATGGGATCCTTGTCCCCTTCCTGCTCCTCTGCTCTGAGCAGAGTCGGTGCAGACACTCCAGAAACCTTTCCAGCAGGGTTGTGTGTTACATTAGTGAAGCAGCCCATCCTCCAGGAATGCTCCTTGACCCCAGTAAAAAGCAGAGGGACAGTTCTGCCCTGGTGCCCAAACAGCAGGGAGAGGCAGTGCCCATCCCCTGGCAGTGTCAGGAAGAGGGAAACCCAACAGGAGGGTCAGTTCCTGGCTAAAAACTGTCTAAAACAGGGAATTGCAACTGGAATCCCAGTATGACATTTTATACTTCTGATTACATAATTGAAGAAACCCAGCAAATTCATCTCCATTGCCTTCTGATGGAAACAGCACCAAAGCTGAGCTGTAGAGCAGACTTTGGGGTGGGCACAGGTCAGTCCTTGGCTCTATTCATAACCCACTGCAATATTTGAACCAGTCACCTGTGTTTGAGTGTTCCTGACCAAAAGTCACTCAAAAAGCCAATCCTGCAGGTTTTTCCGACCTGCAAAACTCTGGTGTGTTCCATTTGCAAGTTTTTATAATGTGTACATTATTTGGCACTTAAAGAATTGTATTCATTTCTGAAGCCTGGCATTTCTGTTTGCTCATCTCCACCTGAGATAATTTACTGGTCTTGTGCCTTCTTCCCAGGTACTCCACAATTTACACCATGTTTCCAGTGTTTTCTCTTGTCCTGGACAAGGATGTGAAATCTGAAGTTGCAATGTTGTACCCAGAGCTCTACAAAGATCTTCTTAAGGTGTGGGAGACTCTTGTTTGTGTGTTTTGCTGTAAGGCAAGAGCCTCATCTTGATTTGAAACTCTAAATTAGTAAAGTCAAATATATTATCACGAGATCCAGAACTTTATCAGGCGTTTCCAAGCAAAGTTCTATTAAAGTCAAATTTGAATTGACAGATAGAACCAGATTTCCTGGCAGTTGCTTATTGAATGCTACATGAAATGCAATTTATTAAAAACGGCTGGGGAAGTAGAAGTTCCATTCAGTGGGAAATTCTAGGGATTTAGTATTACGAGATTGTTCCATAATAAAGGGAAAAGAGAAATTGTTGGGGATTTGGCACTATCCTGAAGCCAGAAAAGGGAAGAGGGGAAGGGATATGCTCATTTGATGGAGACAGGAGGTTATCAGAGTTTCTTCAATGGAAATTTGACTTGAGCATGATCTAAAGGTTTGCTTGCTGTGCCGTTTTTGTAGCTTTAGCATCTAAGTCAGGTCTTTCTCCTTAGACAAAGAAAATCTATTTTATATTTACCATAGAAATATCAGGAAGATAAATCTTGTCTTAGGTTCCTTTTTAATTTTTTTTTCTTCCTCCCTGGAAAATGTTTTGAATAACTGGGGTATGCAGCCTGGGAACATCTTTCTTAATTGGAGGAGAGGGTGGACTGAGTCTTCACCAGATCCTTTCCCTCAAGGATTCCTGTTAAACAGATACTCTCAGAAGCAAAGCCTGTTTTTCCAGAGCCTCAATAAGTCTCCATCTGGTTTCACTTGTGTGTTGTCTCTTATGTCATAAACCACTAATTCTTCAACCATCCTTAGGCCTGGTCTAAACATAGGGGGTTTTGTGCTGGTATAGCTGTGTTGGCTGGGGATGGTTTTTTAAAATCTATCTGCCTTCAATATGAGGGTGATTTGTGTGCTTCTAGAAATACAATATCAATATATTCACTTGTACGTGTGTACACACATATTTCACAGTGCAGTGACTAAACTCGTGAGCCATCTTTGCACTGAATTAATTGTGTGTGCAGTGAGGACCTGCTTGTGCTGTGGGAGCCCTGAGCTCCCACAGCCCCTTCGTGCACCGGAAAAATGAGAATAAAGGGGCACTACCTCAGGGTTGCTTGATTGGTTTTATGGGTTTTTTTCCAAATAACCTTTCAATTCTCGTATTAATTTCTAAGTAGATCACTAAGTGAATTTTCATAAAAGAAAACCCCAATGGAACTTTGTCTTTTTTTTCCCCCCACCCAGGGACGACCGTTGTCATACAAAACGTTTTTAATATGGGTCTTGATAAGCATTTATCAAGGTAAGAAATCGGTTTCTGCTTGTGCCTTTAGATGCTTTAGTGTGTGTGTGGCTATCTAAGTTTTGCAGGAAGTTAAGTAAGGCATGAAATGAATTTCCCAAAGTAGCCTTGTGGTGATGAATATGTATTTTTTTGTCTCGGAAAATGTCGGTAGCATTACCAAAGGAAAAAATTATCTAAAACCAAATATTGGCAGGAATGGGTCAACCCTGCAATGTAGAATTCAAACCATTGTGCCTCTTCCCATCAGAAGCATCCGCTGTAATTTTGTGCAAGTTCCTTTCAATGCTGGAGTTGCTCTGTAAAGCAGAGCTCACGGCTCTCCCCTTCTTTTAGCAAAAGTTCTCCAATCTATAGATTTTGCAGTTTTTTGTCAACATGGAAAATGCAGCATCTGTAGCCTTCTGTATTTTGTCCAAAAATAGAAGTGGCAATAGTTCTTGTTGTTTCACAGCCATCTGTAACGCAGGGTCAGAGTTGAGCTCAGGTTCTTGATCATATCCCATGCACTCTAATTAGGCTGCTAAAGCTATTAAGTAAATGCCTTAATTACAATGCATTTTCTACAGTGGATGTAGTAATTGGGGTAAATATCTAAGAAGCTCTTTCCTTTCATTTTGTCTTTTTTATTTTTTATCAAGTAACCTCAAACTCAAATACTTTCTATAAGCGTTAATCAGGGAATTGTAGAAAACAGGTCAATAATATGAAGCTAAAAGCTCAAGTGGAAATATTTCTTGTTTTGCAAAACTCCTTTATCAACTGGAGTCAGAATGATGGGTCAAAATAAGCAGGTAATTCTTATGGATTTAATTGATGTTGCCATCCTCAGCAGGGAGTGAATCTAGGAGTATAAAATCTGTTAGTTTTCTCTTCTGAAATCTCTCCCAGGTGTCCCACAGCAGGGATGAAGGGCTCAGGATGCTGTAGAACACCATGGCAAAGCCAAGGCACTGATTGAACAGTCCCAAGCGGTGCAGAGCTGCAGCCAGAGGGTGATGCACGGGGGGAAAGATTGCTCCTTGAGCTCCGAGCACTCCTGGTTACGGGGTTTGGTTACAGTGACTTCACTGGCGATGGGCTCACTAGCCAGCAAACAGTGGCCAAACAACGGGGCCAGTTGCTAGCAGAGATGAGCCCGACCAAAACTTGAGCAGTCCGAAAGTTTGGAAAGTTCACAGCTGGATTTGAACTTTGTGGCTGGAGCTCTTTCTCTCGCAGGTTTTCCCTTCCGGAGCCAGCCTGCAGTGATGGATGTTGGTGTGGATTACTCATGCTGCTCACATGAGTTATTTGTGCAGGTGGCCTGGAGCGAGCCCTGGCCAGCCAGAATGGGAGCACAAACAATGCCTCGTTAGCAGAGCTTTAATGGGGTTCTCTTCGGGGGAGGTGTCAAGGGGAGAGATCTCAGTGCAAATTGAGGCTCCCTTGTACCCACTGAGCTTTTCAACACTCGGCTTCCTCTTGGCACCGAGGCAGTGCAGTAGGATACAGAAGAACTTGATAGATTTTAGCTTCTGAGTAGTGACCAAGTGCTTTTCTGGGAGGATAGAGTTTCATGATGTTAGAGATCTCCAGTTGCCAAAACAGCATGTATTAATTTCCTATCTCCATGTGTCTATGAATATGATAGACTGTTAGAAAACTTTGGGTACCTCCGCTGTAACTTTTCCCTGTCTTCTCATCAGTTGTGTCTCCTAAACAGTAACTGATTCGTTGTCATTACATTCACCAGGTTTCATGAAAAACAGCCTCAAGATAGGATTGCTTCAGCCTTTCCAAGATCTGACCGTGGGTTTTAGAGCTGAGCCTCACGTTTGACTCAAATGGTTCCATTCCTTTGCAGGTAGCATCATCATGTACGGAGCGCTCCTCCTGTTCGAATCGGAATTTGTGCACATCGTTGCCATTTCCTTCACCTCCCTGATTCTCACCGAGCTGCTGATGGTGGCACTGACCATCCAGACGTGGCACTGGCTCATGATCGTGGCTGAGCTGCTCAGTCTCTCCTGCTACATCGCCTCCCTGGTCTTCTTGCATGAGTTTATTGGTAAGGGTGAATGCTTGGCTGCGGTCAGTTCATGGCCTGGACAGTGACAGGGCTGAACTGAGCCAAAGGCAGTTGGTGAAGCCAACCATAGGTGTGGTGACAGTGACAGTGTGGCACCACAGTAAGCGCTGGGTGCTTTGAAGGCACTTGGAAGGTGCTCCTTCTAAAACTGACCTTATTTTACCTGTTCAATTGGGGCTGTTCTCTTATGGGTTTTGTTGTTGGTGGTGTTTTTAGTTCCCTGAAGCAGAACTAATCCTTTTGCCTGGCTAGAGGAAAAAAGGTGAGGAATTCCAGATTCCCACAGTAACTGTCAAGTTGCAAATATCAGATCCATGGGCTCGTTCCCGTGTTCATTCAGGAACCACAAGATGTCACTACTTCTTCCATAAGGCTCTTTCCTAACTCTGAAGACAGCAGGGATAGCTTCCCCATGGCTGGCCTGACTCTTGCATGTGGTTATACCAGTTCCATTTTGAACGGTATTTTTAAAGATTCTGAGGTGTTCTGAGTCAGGAGCTGTGTTTGCTGGGCCCAGCCAAGGCAGAGGAAGCTCCCAGAGTGGGAGGACATGTCCTCAGCAGTGCCAGGAAGACGAGATCCCTGTTCCAGGTGGGGTTTGTGAGGGCAGATACCTGTGAGAGTCACATTCCTTGCAGCCCTCTGCTCAGCACATTTCTGCATCTTCTGTGGAAGGGAAGGGAAGGGCAGGAGAGTGAGGAGCCAGGCAGGAAAGAAATGTTGGTAATTGAACTGCTTTTCTGCACCCCCTCCCCGAACGACCTCCCCATGTTTTGCCTCTCTGCTCGTTTCTCCACGCAGATGTTTACTTCATTGCCACCTTGTCGTTCCTGTGGAAGGTCACTGTCATCACCCTGGTGAGCTGCCTGCCCCTCTACGTCCTCAAGTACCTGAGACGGAGGTTTTCTCCCCCCAGCTACTCGAAGCTCACGTCCTAGGGCTGCTCCTTGCACACAGAGACGGACATTGCCCGCGGCCCAGAGACAAACCCCGCAGCCGTTCCCATCACGAGCACGGCCGGTGCCGTGTCAGGATCCCGTGGTAATCTCTGTTACCTGCTGCTCTAGTGAGAGACTTCCAAACTGCCCTGAGTGGGAAAACAAGAAAAGGGAGTGTTTGGAGGGTGGAGGCCTTTAGTTCATCCAGTTCTTGTCACTTTTGTTCCATCTAACTGGGGTCAAACGTGTGGAACTGCAATGGCGATGGGTTTCTCTTGCGTGGTTCGAAGTCTGTGGAAGCTGCTACCTGACCTTGGGATTTACGTTTGACAATTTAAAGGGAATTTTTTAAGAGTCTGCGCTGTTCTTTGCATTGTGTTGCATTTTTTAAAAATGTTATTTGTCTTTTTGATTCAAGTAGTTACATTCTTTTTACATCTTGGAAATCCCTTAATGTAGGTGATGCACTACACTGCTGACAGCTGATTCCTGATTTATGGCATGTTGTTTCCATAATGGGGCTCCAGCTTGTCGGATCTCCACACACTGGAGAATCTGAGCGTGTCTGAGATTTTTCCTTCTGTTGAAATGTGGTCGCCCCAGTGATTTTGGAGGTATCCAGCCATTGATAAATACAGAGAAATGGTAGTTCAAAACGAGAGAATTCAGTTTTGTTTAGCTTTTCTGCTTCCTGTTAAAAGGAGCTGGTGACATAATAGTTTTACTCTGTATTTATTTGTGTAGGAGAAAATTATCTAAACTAAGGCAAATCCTCTTTGGAACAGAACTTTGCAGTTGATCATCCTTGAAATGTGTCGACAACGTGAGAAGAGACTCGTACTGTTCTGCAGACAATGTGGCAGACGTGTCTTGAATCCTTGGAGACTGAAAGGAGAGGTCACAGAGCTGCTACTCCTCACAGCTCCACGAAATCTGTTTCCTGTTAGTGTGAAACTGTGAGGATGAGCTGCAAATCCACAGAGGCACTCCTAGGTGGATGTTTCAATGACAGGCTCCCTGCAGAGAGGCAGTTTTTGGAACCTTGCACTTGCTTTGCTCTACAAAGCAAACCCGGATCACAGGAGTGGGTTCATACAAAGGCATTAGACTCGTGTGCAGAGCCAATTGATGTATGTCTGATTTTCAAAAACTAAACTCGGTGAGTTCTGCTGTTATTATAAACTTTGGTCCACATTATGATACCATGAGGAGAGCAACATGCACTTGGGCTTCTCAGCTGAAGGATGGAGATGTACAGGGACCTTTTAGATTTGGGTTGATGCCTCAAACACGGATGAGCTTTCAGTGGCAGCCATCCTTGTCTAAAGGCTCTTTAGTCTGTGCTAAATTAGTGGCTTGCTGTCTTGTTCCCACATCAGAGAAACCACGGGCGGAGCTGGCACTGCTCGGCGCCGTTGTTCCTTGGCTGCACAGGAGGGACAGAGCCCAGAGCCCGAGCTCCTTCTCCTGTCCCAAATCAGAGCCCGAGCTCCTTCTCCTGTCCCAAATCAGGGCCCAAGCTCCTTCTCCTGTCCCAAGGCAGAGCCCAGAGCCCTGTCTGGGGCCAGCTGGGCTCACAGCCTTTTGTGAATTATGCCACTTTGCCAGAAAGATCCTTACCATTGTCTTCATCACGACTGGATGGTGTTGGCCGTGCCGCTGTTCTGGAGTGCCCAGGCAGCAGTTCCTAGAATCATGGAATGGTTTGGGTTGGAAGGGACCTCCAAGCCCGTCCAGTGCCCCCCCTGCCACGTCAGGGACAGCTCCCACTGTCCCAGGCTGCTCCCAGCCCTGTCCAGCCTGGCCTTGGGCACTGCCAGGGATCCAGGGGCAGCCCCAGCTGCTCTGGGCACCCTGTGCCAGGGCCTGCCCACCCTCCCAGGGAGGAATTCCTTCCCCAGATCCCATCTAAGCTGCTTTCCGTAGGTTTAAGTACAAGAACCATGAATTCCTTCTGGCCCCAGCTGGGGACTGAGCTGCCCAGCCCCTCTGGGCTCTGGTGCCCACCCTGTCCCTCTCTCCTGTGTGTTGGTAGTTCAACGTCCTGCGACAGCAACAGTGCCAAGCTACTGTGTGTAAATATTTGAGACGTATATATGGTAGAATTCACTGTTTCCCGAAGTCAATACCGTTTACACTGAGTGGACCATATTTGCAAACTATTCGCTTACACCAAGAAAGGGAGTGAACTGTGATTTCATTTGTATTTATTGAATCATAAATTTAGTAACAGAGTTGATAGTGATCTATAGCTGTGTTTTGGGATGTGGATTATGTTCTTTGCAGCTTGTGTTTTTGCACAAGGTTATAAATCCAGGAAGTAATTTCTGCCTGGATATACACTACATTTTTTCAAAGCAGTCAGAAACTAAAACTGCCATCTAACAAACAGCAGGAAAGAGGAACACTTCTATTTTTCAAGTTTAGCACTTTATGTTTGCAATCCGTTTCTCTTAAGTTATTTAAAAATGTTTTTAAAAGCAAAATTTAATACATATGTTCACATTTACTGTACGTTAAAATAAATGGATTCTCTGCTGGAAATTTCATCTTTTCCTCTAGTAAGCTCATAATTTGTCTTTCTGGGGAGTGAAGCTGTGTTTTCTTCCTCTGTGTAGTATCTTGTTTGTGGCCTTAGTGTTCTTCTTATTCCTTTATCTGTGTGGGTTCCGTACTGTAGCAGTTCCTGTGTGACTCGTGTGCTTTGGGACTGCTCCAGCTGATGCTCCAGGGTG
>VZTX01020273.1:0-21142 GCA_013400915.1 Pardalotus punctatus
GAAAAATTCCACACCCCCTCAACCTCCAACATGCATCCAGAAACTCAGGATAAAAGGGGGCTGTATCCCCAACAATTTGAGAGACCCCATGAGAAATGCCCCATAGCATCTCCCTTTATTTGAATAAAGTTACAGGACTCCTCTGTCTCCTTTTTGGACATAAACCTCTGGCATCATGGATTAATTTTCCTGACAAATTGGGGCTTGTCTGGGATCCTTCCACTGTCTGGGGGCGGCAGGCAGTGAGCAGAGCTGGAGGCACCCCTCACCCAGTTTTGGTGATCAGCTCCCTTTGGTGGGTGGCTGGCACCAGGTGATTGATTGGGTTCCCAGGACTGTCCAGAAGACAGAGGAGCGGCTGACCAGGGAGGTCCATGAAGAGTCCACAGGGAAGGACCACTGAAAATCTCACTGGTGAGTAAAATGGGATCTTTGGGGAGTAAACCTGGAAGGGCACCCATGGAGGGTAGCACAGGCAAACCTGAGAGGGCACCTGTGGAGGGTAGCACAGGTAAAGCTGGAAAGCGGTCCTGGCAAACGGGATGACAGTCCCAAAGTATCTCTGAAGAGTCCCTTGAGAGAATGTTGAAGTAGTTTTCACATTCTCCCAGAGATAATCAAGGACATGGATGGCCAAGGTGGGCAGTAAGGCACATTCAAAAAGGGGTCTTGACAACCCATGCCTGGGGGGATAATAAGGGAAAGTCAAGAAGGGGTCTTGACAATCCTTGCCCAGAGGGGGCAGTATGGGAAGGTCAAGAATGGGTCTTGAGAATCAGGTATGGATGCTGCTGGTATGCTGGGAAAGGACTGGTTGAAGGGCAGTGTGAAGAAATATGGTTAAGGCAAGTAGCAGTGCAAGAAATCTATGCAGTAAAAAAGAAAAAGGAAGATGGAAGAGGGGAGGAAGAGAACTAGTGAGGATTGGGATGTTTTTCAGCACCTTCCCTCATCTTATCCTCAAAATTTGCCAGCTGATCCAGGGCAACCTGCACGTTCTTTGTAACCCTGGCTTCCAGGACAGGGAAAACAAGGAAGTCAGGATTTAGAGGGGTTTCTCTATGGTAGGGTGTGGCAGTGGATCATACCAATTCTAACACTGCAGGACCTCGCTGGTGGAAAACCTTCTAATCTTAGCACCCCCTGGAAAACACAATGGTCTCTCCCCAAAAACTGTGTAATCCCCTATGGCTGTAACCTACCCCTAAATTCTCTACCCTTCCCTGCACCTCATTGGTTAAGGGAGTTTCTCCCCGCCTCCTGTTATCTGGCCCCAGATCGTCCCTATAACTGGGGGCTCTCAGGGCCATCTTGCCCTCTTTCTGCCTTGGACCCCTTCAGAATAAACGTCTGGAATTTCCAGGAGAGAGGGCCTCTGGATTCTTTGTCTCTGGGAATGCCAGGGCTATCCGGCTCACTGGGTGAGTGAGAACTGTGCCTGACACCGGCACGGGTGTGAGAAAAGCCTTTCTGTACAGCACCAGAGAAGTGCTGGCTGAAGTGATCTCTCAGAAGCCATAGAGACACTTTCGGTAAATGCAGAGGCTTGTTCCACCCCTCCTCAACCCTCGGCATTAGTAGGGAGTGGCAGGACTGGGTGCAGAGGTGCAGAACCAGGAGCATGGGCTGGGGTCCTGTGGGGAGGTGCCGTGCCGAGCTCAGCAGCAGGTGGTGCCTAACCCCACCACCCCCTGGGCAGGGCTGGCAGTGGCCCCCTGGCCCCTACAGGGCTGTGGGACATCTCCATTGCCTGCCAGGCCCTGTGGAGCTGCCAGCTGTGCCCGCCCGTGGGGAGACCATGTTTGGACACTGGCAGGATGGGAACCAGCTCTGGTATATAGGGTATGGCAAGGAGGATGAGCACAAGGAGAAGGAGGAGGAAGGAATATCTGGGAAGTACAGATTGTACGTGGAAGGATCAGGATTTTATTTTAATGGTTTTATTTGGGTCACTGGAGAAATGAATGATTTTGCAGAAGGCTCGGCAGCTGTGGGAGGATAAGCACCCACAGGCAGCAGTGGGGGGATATTGGAGGAACAGCAGAATAAGCCCCTGGAGTAATTGGTTAGAAAAGCACAGCAAGTGTATGTAAAAAGAAGGATAAGGAAAACATGAAAGTGAAGGCAAAGGCAATGGCAGAGTTTCTGCAGCCCCTGAGGGATAAACCACAGGGTTCAAAAGGGGGGCCCCAGGACTGAGGGGCAGGGGTCAGCCACAATGATGTGGCAGAGGCATTGCCCTCCTGGCCAGGGTAGAACTGACCAAAACAGCAGTTATGAAGGAATTGGTGCGCCATCTGCAGGGCAGAAGGACACTGGAAGTAGAGACAGGTGCATCCTCAGGAGTAAGAAGTCCAGGGGCTAATGAAGATGGACTGTTAGGGGTGTCAGAGCTCCCATTAAAGAGAGCCAACACACTGGAGCCCTTGATAACATTTAGGGTGGGTCTGGGACTGAGCGGAGGTGTTTCCTGATAGACACAGAGGCCTCGCGATACACTTTAAATTTTATACCTAAGAGGAGAAAATTGTCAAGAAGTTCTTTAATTATAAGTGAGATGAGTAAATGCGTTTTATTCAACCACGATTAGTAGATGTGGGGGATAGGTCTGAAATGCATGAATTCCTGTTTGTTCTTAATTGTGATTGTAATTTACTGGTAAGGCATTTGAAAACTACTTTGGGAATACAAATTAATATTGTAAAAAGTGATACAGAGGCTAACACTATTGTAACTTTGTGTCAAATGTCTGAGAAGGCCTATGCTGCAGTAAACCCAGAAGTGTGGGCAGTCCTAGAGAAATATGAAAAATTAGCTATGGAGCCTCTCCAAGTGACTTGGAAGCAACCAGGACAAGTGGTGTCTAAAAAGCAATACCCTACTTCAAGGGAGGGAAGGAAGGTATTACAGCCCATTATTGAGTCCCTGTTCAAAGGCAGGTCTTTTGGAGCCATGGATGCCTCCCTGTAACACTCCTATCCTGCCAGTTAAGAAAATGGACGGACATCAGAAGGAAAGCAGAATTTTAAAGCGTTAAAAAAGCAGATTAACTGAGGCTCCTGCCCTAGCTCTTCCAGACAGGAAGAAGAGAATTTGAATTATATGTGGATGCTAAATACGGCCATACTAGAAGAATTTTAGGACAAGAACACGGGGGAACACGGCAGCCTGTTGCTTACTTTTCTAAGATACTAGATCCAGTGGCCAGAGGCTGGCCTTATTGTCTGCAGAATTGTGCAGCCACAGCTTTAATGGTAACTGAGGCCCAAAAGCTGACAACGGGAGGACCTCTTATTGTTAAAGCTTTATTAAATTACGGTATGAATCTTCTTTAATGGAACAAGAGGAATTAGAATTGAGAAGTTGGGAAGGGGGAACCCAGTCTCCTGTTTGAACAGTCCTGAAGAGGGGGGCTAGGAAGAAACCCATGACTGCATTCAAGTGATAGATCTCCAGACTCGGGCTAGGAAAGATTTATGAGACAGTCCCTGGAAGAAAATGTGTTTATTGATGGGTGTTCAAGGGCAGTAGAAAGGGGCGAGGTTACCGCCCACATAGACAGCTCAAACAGCAGAGCTGTGTGTACTTGTAAAAGCCTGTGAATTGTACCGGGAAAAACAGTGAACATTTTTACTGATTCTAAGTATGAATGTGGAGTGGTACATCTGTTTGGAAAACTGTGGAAGAAAAGAGGTTTATTAACCTGCAGAGGAAAAACATTAGCTCATGAGAGCTTAATTACTCGTCTATTGGAGGTGGTGAATTTACCAAAAGGTTGGAAATAATACATGTTAGGGGACATCTGGCAGGATGCTCAGAGAAGGCAATAGGTAATCTACTGGCAGATGAGGCTCAGAAAGCAGCACTTTTACCACAAGTCTTTAAGATCCTCCCTTTGCTTCCAGTGGCTCAACCACTGCTAAAGAAACTGTTTTTTCCACCAGAGGAATTGGAGATAATTTAAAATAGTGGGGCAGAGGAAAGAGGGGATAATTGGTTTACAAGGGATGGTAAACAACGGATACCAAAAGCTTTAGCCCTACAAATATTAAAACAACTCCATGAAGGGAGTCATTTGGGTTCTCGAGAACTGGCAAAGGCGTTCTTCAAGATGTATGTTGCTGTGGGTCTTTTGGGCCCGGTGAAATGAGCTGTTGAATGCTGCTTGATTTGTGCTAAAGCCAATAGCTGAGCTACAAAGCAACTTGTCAGGAGATGGAGGCCTTGGGCTATACGTCCTTTCCAAAGATGCCAGGTGGATTTTACTGAAATGCCCTGAGAAGGGAAGGCTTAAATATCTTCTGGTAACAGCATGTCCACCAACAAGATGGCCAGAAGTGTTCCCAACTGCTTCAGCAACTGCTGGGTCAATTATGACAGTATTTTTGGAACAAATAAGGATAAAAAAAGGGATTATCCCCAAGATAAGGGATTGTAGAAGTAACAGACTCAGATAGGGGAATTCATTTTACAGAAAAGGTCCTTCAAGAGGTTATGGCTATTTTAGGAATACAATGGGACCTCCACACCCCTTGGTACCCCCAGAGTTTGGGTCGGGTAGAAAAAAAGTGCAGAAATAAAGAAACACCTTTTGAAGCTGGTGATAGATACTAAGGTGCCATGGGTATGGCTTCTGCCATTAGCAACAATAAGGGCCAGACCCAGAGGAGATATTCAATTACCTCCATTTAAACTGATGTTTAGAATTTCTTACCCTGGTAATTGTTAACCTAGGGGGGATGTTAGAGATAACTGATGTATATTTAAAACAGAATACTGTCTCTTGTGAAATCTCTTCAGCAGGAAACTCAGCTGGCACAGACCCTGCCTTTGGATTTTGCTGTTTTGTAATATCCAACCAGGAGACTGGGTCCTGGTTAAGGAGTAGAAAGAAGCACCACCGGTGGCAGAGTGGCATGGACCTTTCCAAGTGTCACTGACCACAGAAAAAGCCATCAAGACAGCTGAACACAGGTGGACCCATCACCCTTGGGTGAAGGTCTCTGAAGGCCTGGAGATTTGGACATCTCAGCTGCAGGAGTAGGATGGGAGGCCACAACTGGCCCTGCACAGAAGGGAATGGAGCAGTAGTTGGTGCACCAACATCAGGGGAAGACCCGTGTGCCTATATGGGGCATCTGTATGGGCATCCTTCCTTTTGCATCTCCAGTCACCAGGGGGCCAATCATTGCTGTCATTGTTTTATATTAAGTGGTCTCTGTGCCTTCACTTGCCACAGGCGGTGCAGAGGACAACATGAAAATTAGACTGGGTAATTAGATTGCACCATTAGAATGTTTTTCTTAATATCAAAAATCCTCCTTTTATATTGTCAGCTAGGTTTGTGTTGGGGTGGGAAAATTGATTTTTAGTCTTACGAGAAGAAGTAGCAAAAACCTTTAACTGTAGCAATTGTTGGGTCAGGAGTGCCAGGAGGACTTGAAGACTGGCCATGGGTAGCTAGCCCAGTCAAACCTAAATGATGGATCAAGCACATTAAGTTGAGGTCTGTAATGGGACAGGATTTTGGCAACTTCATTTTTTTGAAAAAGGCATTTGCTGCCCAAGTAGGACAGGGGATGTTATGTATATGTGTGAAAAAGCCTTTGTGAATGGACTTTAGGTTTCGACTGTTGGACCCCCAACTGCCCTCCGTATGACTGTTCCAAATATCAAGGCAGATGGAATCAAACACATTTTAAGCTCACTAATGGTAGCTGGGTAAAGTGTTCCTATCACACTTACCAAAGGGATCTTGAAGGCTGTAAAGCAGTGGGGAGGGACAGGTCTTTTTGACCACCTATTTTTAAGCTGCCCTGAGACAATTCCACAAATAGAATGCATGTTGTCTGTGACTATCAGTGGAAGTGGCAACATCAGAGAGGAACTCAAACCCTTTTTAGTGAGTTCTGGTCCAAATTCAACAAAGCAGCTCAGGAATGTAACTATAGATAGAAAGCCTGCATGGGAGCTTGGAAATGCAAATATTGTGACTCTTATGGTGGGGCAACTATTGGTGGAGGTTCGTTAGGCCCAGGAAACAAGCTGTATTTTGACCCACCAATGATGACCAAAGGTGAGAAGGCCCCTTTGCTAATGAAACACGGGCCTTGAAAGGCCATAATTGGATTTGTGGCCAACACGCTTATTTCAGGTTACCTGTGAACTGGTCAGAGATATGTTATATAGGATACATTAGACCATTGGTTTTTTTTTGTTACCAAAAGTTCAAGGAAATCAGCCAGGAATCAAAGTATAGGATGATTTAATCAAAGAAAACCAGTCAATTGATGCATCCCTGGCTGGAGGGAGTGCCCAAAAATGGGGAAAAGATGAATGGCCACCAGCACAAATCACACAACACTATGGAGCAGCCACTTGGAATCCTAATGAATTAATATCAGATGCCATAGAACCCATTTATAATTTGAATGGGATAATTAGGTTACAAGCTGTCTTTGAAATAATAACTAACTAGACAGCTCCAGCTCTTGACCTTCTTGCTGACCAATCCACTCAAATGAGGAATGTGATATTTCACCATTGGATGGTATCAGATTATCTGTTAGCAGAAGAAGAAGGAGTTTGTGCAATATTAAATGACTCAAGCTGCTGTTTGCAAATAGATGACAATGGAAAAGTGGTAAGACAGACAGCAAAGGAAACAAGAAAGTCAGCTCATGTACCAGTCCAAACATGGAAAGGATGAGAATGGGACATGTTTTCATGGTTACCTGGTGGACCATGGGTCAAAGAAATGCTATTTCTCCTCTTATGTGCTATAGCAACTCTGACCTTTTTACCATGCATGATACGTTGCTTAGTGCAGTGAATGCAGCATGTGATCAAGAGAATGCAGGTGGCAGCCAGGCCTCCTGATCCAGAAAGAGTTAGAGAAGGACAGATAATGATGTCACTGCAAATAATCACAAAACCAAAGAAGACTCAGGAAGAAAAGATTAAATCAATAGTAATTAAGGTTTGTAAAGACAATTATTGAGAAAACAAAAAGAGGAGGGGCTGAAAGGAATAAAATGAATATGTCTTTACAAACAGACTGTGTGAATCTGCTTCTAGATAGGGCCAGGGACTTACACATAGGGAAGTAATGGAAGAAACTATCAGTTCTAGAAAATGTTACTACTCAACACAGACTGTTGCTCAGCCAAAGCCGTGTTAAATTCCTGAACCTAGAGAAAAAGAACAAAGACTTAATAGAATTATGAACAGTGTTTTGTCATATGAAAGAAAAAAAAGGGGGGGGGGCATAGTAGAGTGGGACGTAGAGTAGGTGATTCAGGAAGCCTGTACCTTCTGAGTACCTCAGCCAACGGGGAAAGAAAGAGGGTGATGCATTCAGGAAATTGGGATAAAAAGGGGGCTGTGTCCCCCAACAATTTGAGAGACCCCATGGGAAATGTCCCATAGCCTCTTCTTCTATTTGAATAAAATTATAGGACTCCTCTGTCTCCTTTTTGGACATAAGCCTCTGGTGTTGTGAATTTTCCTGACAAAAATGGTATTTTTTGTTTTAAAACGTGTAACTCAAAGACAAGATATCTACTATTCTTTTTTACACTTAGGAGTTTCAAATGTATTTATTTTCATGTAACAGTCTCTTCTTTATACTTACTGGTAAAGCTATCTTTTGTGTAAGTCTCTGCACAGAAACAAGTTGTTCATGTATATAAACAAGAGCAAAAAGACCAGGAGTTGCATAAATAGGTGTGGCCTTCGAAGTGGAGAATGAGAGCAAAGTAACACAAGAATGACAAGAATATGTCAACAAAGATAAATCACCTCCAGACCAGAGAGATGGGGGAGAAGAATACTAAGGTGGCCCAAAGGTAACCTAAGACTTGGTGGCAAGGTAAAAATCACCCCGAAGCATCTCATATGCCAATGTCAGACCACCCTGGTAAAGTGAACCAGGCACTGATTGGAGCATGTGAAAAAAAGCATTGGTTAAGTTGACCAGTGAACAAATTCTGTGCAACTTCTTTGTTGTAACTTGAATAAAAGCCTGCAAGCTCCCCAAAGAGAGGTGCCAGCTTAATGAACTATAGCCTAGCACTAATTCTGGGCAGAAGAGCATGAAAGGTCTCAGCTCTGTGTGTTCATTGGCTCCTGTACTGGGCACAGACCTCAGCCCCAACTGAGGGACAACAAAGGTAGTTCATACAAAGCCATCTGTGTCACCCAGATCTAGAAATTCATATCAAAAAAGAGGTAGAACAGACACCATCACAAGATTTCAGTACAACCAGGTAGTACATTTCTTTCCTTATAAGCTAAATGTAAATCAGTTCTAACACCACCTTTTCATGGCTTTAAACTGCAAAAGCCACATTTAAATTTTATTTTATGTGATCCCAGGACACCTTGCACATTTTTAGTTAGTGAAATGAAGATTTCCAAGTTCTTCACTGCAATGCAATCACCTTTTACTAAAGAGATACTGTGAATCATTGGTACCAGTGCAAAATACAGCATTTTGGGAGAGGATTTGAAAAATAAATTATCCCAAAGGGGATCAGCCAGGCACAAAGGAAAAATTTCAGGCTGTAATATGGTCAAGCCACTAGAAATGGGTAAGTGTGTTCTTAGTGGTACAAAAGGTACAGGCACAGAGCTGTACTGCTTGGAGGTACCTTTGTACTCGGTGCTGCCCTCCCTAAGGCACTGCTCAGCTATCCTGCAGCTGCTGCTTTTTCTTGCAGGTTCCCATTTAATTGCACTCCCTGCTTAGCAGTAATGCTGTGAAGACAGATGTCTATTTAAACATCTGGAAACGGAAAAAGAAACAGCATTCCTAAAGGAAGAAAATACTGCTCCTGAAAAGAGATGTTACTTACTGCTGTGACATCTCTGAAGAACTGGGTGGGGTCTCCAAGCCCAGCCACAGACAGCAGAGGAGCACTGGCGGCTAATGCTCCGGCCACAACATTTGGGTATTTCATCCTCAGGTAAGCACTCAGCATTCCTCCATAGCTGCCAAGGAGAGACAATAGTTATTTCCTTTAACAGACAACTTATACTCTAGTAACTCAGAAGTTCAGGCCAACATTTACAGGCTCACCTAACCCAAGGTAACAAGAAACTCATAGATATCTGTGATGTCTCATGTTCTCAAACATGCTCCATGATACGCGTGATACTCATGGATATCGGTGATGCTTTGTGCCTCATCCTCATGTTGATCCAGTTATGGCCAATGAGCAGCACACTGTACTCTTACTGGCCTTTCCCCAAATGTTCACACCAGCTCTGGTGGGAACACAGCAGCTCAGCCTGCTTCTGAAGACAAATGTAAATCCTGCCTCAATATTTAACTTTGCACCATCCTGAGCATGTCCCAACAGCTTCACAGCGGAGCAAAGCGGGGCTTGAGTGAAGTGCTCACTGTTCAAAGAGAGAAGATACACTGTACATTTTGCATACAGAATGACAAGAACTAGCTATAACTACTCAGAACTTTGCCAGGTTTTTGTCAAAGGGCATCCCTGAACATGGCACAACAGGCAGCCCTCTCAAGTCCTGAAAAGTGGAGAGTATTCTCCCTGGGTATCCCAAATAACAGCTGCGTAGTTGAGCAGCACGGATACAGGGAAGAGGAAACATTAACAAATGCCACAAGAAAAGTCAAAGCCACCTTGGTAGCTTCAGTGCCAGGGCCACAATCTACACATGGATCAAGGACTCCTAGAGAGACCCAAGATGACAGAAGTCATTAATTTGCTGATGGTTGTGGAGTTCTTCTGAGGCCACTGGGGATGGCAAATGACATCCCCAAAACACAGGTCAAACCTGGTCTAACTCCAAGCTTAAAGGCACTCAATCTCCCTCCCCACCACCTCAAGTGGTTGCAGTAAATACCATTCCCACAACACTCACACGCAAAGCAATTTGCATTTCTCTAGCCCTGGTCTTGGAGACAGGCATTACCTGAAACCTGCTTTAAGTAATTTTAGGTTAATTTGGCACAGTTATAAGTGCCAGAAGAAGTCTGTTTTTTCTCTCCCAGGGGAAATGCTGTGCTTCTCCAGCACTGCCATATTTCAGTGCTCTTCCTTTGGGTTTAGTGTGTTCAGGGCTGCTGCAGACTGAGCCCTGAATTACACACACAGACCTGCAGACTAATGCACAACCAATTCGGAGGTTTCACTGAATCCATCTCCCATCTTCTCATCCCAGGACAGCTCCTGAGCCTTTCCACATTACCTACTGTCCTGACAGTCACAGTACGAACCCCTGCTAGATCAACAGTTCAGTCACCACACCACAGCTAGCTGGAGGCTTAACTAACTGTCAGGTCAAATGGTTTTTAGCTCACTGCAACTGAATTCGAAGCCCTGTACTTCTGGAAGACTTCTGGAGGGAAGCACCCCTCTGCTACAAGAGTGGGGATCCGTCAAGAAACAAGGACATCACATCCACCCAGCTGCAGCACAGTGAGCACTCTGGGAAAGGACTGCTTGAAGGAACCAAGGAGCAGCAGAGCATAATTACGAAAAGGCCTACAATGAAAATGGCTGTTAAAGAGGCTGTGCTTAGTAAAAAGTTGTATGGCCCCTTGAAAGAATATTTTAACAATTATTAGTTTCCTGTATTTGTAATGTAAAATGTTCTGACCCTGCAGGAGGAATTTCTTGTTTTCCTAGAATCATAGAATATGCTGAGCTGAAAGAGACCCATCAGGATTGAGTCCAGCTCCTGGCCTTGCACATGACACTCCAAGAACCCTACCCTGCGCCTGGAAGTGTTGTCCAAACACTTCCTGAACTCAAACAGGCTTGGTGTACAATCACTTCCCTGGGGAGCCTGTTCCAGTGCTCAACCACTCTCTGGGTGAAAAACATTTCCTGATATCCAACCTAAACCTCCCTTGATATAGCTCCATGCTGTTTCCTGGAGTCCTGTCACTGGTCATGAGTGAAGAGATCAGTGCTACCCCTCCACAGAATATTGAAAAGGGCAGTGAGGTCTTCCTTCAGTCTCCTCCAGGCTGAACAAACCAAGTGATCTTAGTCACTCCTCATAAGGCCTCCCCTTCAGAACTTTCCCAATCCTCATGGCCCTCCTTTGGACACTCTCTAACAGGTTAATGTCTTTTTTACATTGTGGTGCCCGAAACAAGGTGAGGCCATCCCAGTGCAGAGCACAGTGGGACAATCCCCTCCCTGACCCAGCCAGCGATGCTGGGCCTGATGCTCCCCAGGACACAGTTGGTCCTCCTGACTGCCAGGGCAATACTGACTCATATCCAGTTGGCCACAGACCAGGACCCCCCCACTCCCTTCCTGCAGCTGCTCTCCAGCCTCTCATTCCCCACTCCATACATACAAGGTTGCCCCATCTTAGGTGAAGAATCCAGCACTTGCCCTTGGGAAACTTCATAGGGTTGGTGATCGTCCATCTCTCTGATTTGTTGAGGTCTCTCTGCACGGCATCCCTCCCTTCAAGGGAGTCAACAGCTCTTCCCAATTTAGTCTTGTTGGCAAACTGACTTAGTATTCCTTCAAGTCCTGCATCCAGGTCATTAACAAAGTTGTAGAAGAGCACAGGGCTGAGGATGGAGCCCTGCAGAATCCCACTAGTGACTGTACACCAGGCTGGTGTGACCCTAAACACTATAACTCTTTGTGCTGACCAGTTAGCCAGTTGCTCACCCATCATGTAGCACAGTTATCCAGGTATATGCTGGACATTTTGCCCAGAAGAATCCTTGGGAGAGATAGCATCAAAATAGCTGAAGTCCAAAATAATGCCATTTACTGGCTTTCCTAGATCAACCAGGTGGGTTACCTCATCATAGAAGGAAATTAGGTTCAACAAGCAGGACTTTCCCCTCCTGAAGCTGACTGTGACCAATGACTGCATTGCTCCCCAAAGGGTTTTTCAACACCTCCCAGAAAAGTATTTTCCATGATCTTCCCAGATTTTACTGGCACTGAAGTGAGACTGACAGGCCTGTAGTTTCCAGGGTCTTCCTTCTTGCCCTTCTTGAAAACTGGGACAATGTTCACCAGCTTCCAGTCAGCTGGGACCTCTCTGGATTCCCAAGACTGCTCAAAAATCATCAAGAGAGGTTTTGCAATGACATCAGCAGCTCTTTGAGGATTCTTGGATGAATCCCAATAAGCCCCATAGATTTGCAGGGATTCAGATGGAGCAGCAGATCCTGCACAAGTTCAGGGTCAATTGGGAGTTGATTATTCTTCCAGTCATGGTCTTCCAGCTCAGGGCATTGGGACCCCTTTGGTCTGTCATCCATGTTGAAGACAGTGGCAAAGGATGTAATAAACACCTCTGCCTTGTTTCTGTGCCTGTTTGTGAGGTGACCATCCTCATCCTGGAACAGGCCATTGTTATTTCTACACTGCCTTTCACCATTAATGTATTTAAAAAACTTTTTATCATTCCCCACAGTTCTGGCAGCTTCAAGTCCAATTAAGCTTTAACCATGTGAGTTTTCTCCCTATAGGGAGCAGTATATCTGTATTCTTCTCATGTCACTTGACCTTTCTTTCACTGGGCACACAACCTCCTTTTTCACCTTATTTCCAAGAGAAGATCCCTGTTCAGCCAAGCTGGCCTTCTGCCTTGCCTGCCTTTTGACATTTGGAAATTGCTACTCCTGTGCCCTTAACAGGTGATATTTAAAAAGGGAGCAACACTGATGCACCCCATCACCTACAAAAACATTTTCCCAGGGGACTTTACTCAGTAATTCCCTGAGCAGCCTGAAGTCTGCTCTCCTCATGGCAAGAGTTGAGGTTTTGCTGGCACTTCTCCTCCTGTCCACAGGGATTTTAAATTTGATGGCTTCATGGTTGCAGTGGCCAAAACAGCTGCCAGTCCCCACTTTGCTTACAAAATCCTCTCTGTTGACAAGCAGTAGATCAAGAAGGGTGTCCTTCCGAGTCTATGCCATAGAATTGTCATCTGGGTTTTTCAGGGAATCTTCTGGCCTAGATTGTACCAGTTGTGTGATCCTCCCAGCTGATCTCTGGCAAGCTGAAGTCCTCCGTAAGAAAAAGGGAAGTTGACTAGAAAGCATCCTTAGTTCCTCAAAGAATAATTTGTTGGTGTTATCGTCCTGTCTGGGAGATCCTAGGTAGACTCCCACAGTAACATCTGCATTATTTATTTATCCCTTGACTCTTACCCTGAAGCTTTCAACTGTGCCACTGCCAGCCATGAGCTCCAGACATTCTATCCATTCCATTACATACAATGCAATCTCCTCACCTCTTCTGCCCTGCCCATCCCTTTTCAGGAGGGATGTTGTAACCATCCAACAGGGCGCACTCCAGTCACAGGACTTATCCTACCAGACTTCACTTTTGCCTATGGTGTTAAATCTCTGGGCCTGGGCCAAAGCTTTGAGCTCCTCTTATTTTCTCCTCATGCTGCATGCATTAATGTAGAAACATTTCAGGTGAGGTGCATTGAAGCAAACACCTCGTGAAGCAGATTGAGGGATCCCATTAGTGCTTGTTTCCTCAAGTTCTGGCATACCATCCCTTTGCTCATCACTGGCAAGCCTGGTATTTTCCCTCTACCCTTTCCAAGCTATTTTTTTCCCCTGCAGTTCTGGATGAGTTATAAATGGAAGAAGCTTAGAAAGATCCAGTCAGGGGTGCTTCTCCAAAGCAAATGGAGACTAATTCTTGATGGAAAAGTAGAATGGAACCTGGTGATGAGCTCATGGGAGCTGAGGCACAGGCACATCTGCTCTCAATAGGATAGCTTAAAGTTCTGCCTTGAGAACTTTCTCAAGAGCTAGAGATCTACAAGGACAGCATAACTTAGGCTGGGAACAGATACAGAGCAGGGAAGGAGCCCACACAACCCCTACCTGCCTCCAAAAGCGATGACAGGGCAGTCTGCAGCACCAAATTGCTGCTTAAGCTCAGTAATGAGCACCGCGTAGTCAGCAAGGGCTTGTTCCACCGTGAGCAGAGCAGTCTTCTTCAGCTGTGTTGACTCAAGTCCAAATGGAAGAGATTTCCCATAGTACCTCTGAAATGAAAGAGATACGCTGCAGCAACACTGGTATGGGTCTTCTCTGCTTTCACCATAGAGCTGGGCTAAGTGTGCACTAACAGGAAGAGGTAACAGAGCATGAGGTGTCCTCTGACTTGTCCATAACTGAGGAAGTGCCTTTTCTACTGCACCTGATACAGAGACCTTCAGGACAGATCCTGGAGTGGATGGACAGTACATAACAAGTGGCTTCAGTGGGTGCCAAGTGGGTTCTCAGCACATGTATCTCTCCTGAAGTCCCCAGCTACCAAAAGGGAACAGGATAATCCCTTCATGACTAAGCTGATAGACAGTAGGTTTAATAGAGTAATGTGGGAAAGGTTGCCTTGGGACTTTGCAGGCCAGAGAGATTAAATATTATCCCAACAAAGTATCTCTCTATTGCAACATGGAGTTCAAGGCCCATAGAAACTACTTACAAAAGCAAATCATTTGTGGCATAGGCTCTACTAAAACACCAGTCTGTATCCTGGAGTGCTGGGAGGCATAATAAAAAATTATTCAAAAGCCATGATTAAGTAAAGAAGATCTGCTGTCATGGAGAGAAAGCTTATAGCAGGTCTGACTCAGGTTCATGGCAAGAAATGATACCAGTATTCCAGACCTACAGAAAGCTGAATTTGGTAACACTGAACAGAACAAGACTCTAGAGGATGCATAATGATTGAAATACTCACATGCTCAGCAAAAATGACAAGTGCTTGCTGTTCCTCTGCTAATTCAAATATGAAGTCAGAGTTCTGAGCAAAAGTCCAGATGTCACCTTCATTGCCAGTATAGAAAAAGATGGGTCCAAATCCTTTATTCCAGAACTTTGCTGAGGCAATTAAAAGAAGCAACTTTAAAATTTTAAGGAACCAAAACCCAAAAAAATACATAAAATCCCCCAAAACACAACAAATAACATGTGCATGAAATAAGTCCATTTTTGATGAGTTTAGGCAGGAGCTTAACAAAGAAGAACTCTGTGAACAGGCTTATTCCTGAGACCCGAGCTGGGATACAAAGGTGTTAGAAAGGCTGGGCTCCAGAAATCTCCTGTTTGGATGGGGGTAAATAAGAGCTTCCATGAGATTAGTACATGGCCTGAAAATTTCCCTTCTGCCTGAAAATACTTAAGATCTCAAGTTCTGCAAGTCACCTGCAGACAGCTGCCCCCAAAAGAGTGATTTCCCATTTATATACCCTTTTTAACCCAACCCACTCCAAAACACTTGCAGATAAATTTTCACACAAAACTGACATAAGGGAATTGCCTGCATTTTTCTGCTGCTCCTGTTGTGATGTATAAAATTGTAAATTACAAATGATGGTTTCCATTGGGAGGGACCTTCAAAGGCCATCCAGTTCCACCCCCCTGTCATATGCAGCGACACTTTCCACTAGACCAGGTTGCTCCAATCCCTGTTCAATCTGGCCTTGAACATTTCCAGGGATGGAGCAGCCACAGCTTCTCTGGGCAACCTGTGCCAGAGCCTCCTCACCCTCACAGGGAAGAATGCCTTCCTTATGTCCAATCCAAATCCACCATCTGTCAGCTTCAAACCATTGCCCCTTGTCTTATCACTACTGGCTTGGTAAAAAAAGTCTCTCCCCCTCTTTTTCACAAGCCTTCTTCAAGTACTGAAAGACCACAATAAGGTCTGCCCAGGGCCTTCTCTTCTCCAGGCTGAACACACCCACTCTCCCAGCCTGTTTCCAGAGCAGAGGGGCTCCAGCTGTCATGGGATGAGTGGAAGCTTCAGACAAGCCCTGCCTTAGCCTCAAATTTTGGCAACAGTCTAAATTTAAGGAATCACTCTGGCTCGCAGTTCTAATGGCAAATCAGATCCATTTATAAAAATGAATTACTTATTAAACAGACAAAGAGATAACAGACAAAAGATCTTAATCAGAATGACCCACTACACAGTATAAAACGAAAGAACTACTAGTAGGTAATAGCATAACAAAATAGTGCAGTGTATCAAGCTATCTATAGTAAAGCTGGCAAAAGAAATAGTATTGATTAGAAGTCAAATGTAATTTACCACCAAAATGACGATAATGTACACAGATTCCTTCACTTAACCCCTGGGGTGTAACCATGAAGCAGACATCCCTGCTCACAGGAGAAATTCCACACATTTCCAGAAAAGTCTATAGCAGATTTCTGCTTTGTGAAAGTTTGGGGTAGCTTTTATAGTTGTGAATGACTGCCAGTCAGTCAAAATCCAGCAGATCTCACTTCAACAGTAAGAATATTTATTGGCATTTGGGAAATGCTGGACCAGTGTTAACCCCATGGCCCAAAAAAACTCGCTACAACACAGCTTGTCCTGTTTGAGTTATCTCACCAGCTCAACAACAGATAAGCTCTTGGGGAGAGGGGGAGATGCTCTGCTATACCAGCCCTCAGATTATCTCTGTGGCTTCCTCTGGACTCACTCCATCAGCTCCACATTCTTCTTGTGTTGAGTTCCCCAGGCCTGGAGGCAGCTCTACAGGTGGGGTCTCACCTGAGCAGAGCTGAGGGACAGAATCCCCCCCCACACCTGCTGCCCACACTGTGGGGATAAAC
Organism: Pardalotus punctatus; assembly: GCA_013400915.1. Taxonomy (NCBI): domain Eukaryota; kingdom Metazoa; phylum Chordata; class Aves; order Passeriformes; family Pardalotidae; genus Pardalotus; species Pardalotus punctatus. Next base: position 16,610 of record VZTX01020273.1, read on the forward strand.
CCAGGATATGCTGATATATGTTATATATGTAATACACACACATATAGATATATATCTCACATGATATGGCATATATATAAATATGATGATATATGATGTGCTTTATCCTCAGATCAGTTTATAATTGAAGGCAAACTGAGTTTGGAAGGACAAGCTGAGCCATGATGCCAACACTGGCTTATCTAACAAACAGTTGCTCTAATGCTTAGTCATAAATTGCACAGGAATTAAGAGGGATAATAAATAGTTTTCCTCAATGACAAACCTCAGACTACAAGTTAACTGTTGATTTCAACACATCATCCTATCATCCAAAGGGACCATCCACAGCAGTTGTCCCATGGACACTGGTGTCACATGAGGCTGTTTCCACGAACAGAGAGGCCCAAATTTAATTCTTTGCAGTCCCAGCACAGACTTGCCAAAGCCAGATTTCGCTTGAAATGGATTTGAAACCTCTCATTAGTGAAACTGCTGCTCTTCACTAACAAAGAGGCTGCCTGACTATGCTGCAGTGTTCTCTTTCCTCTGGCTCTTCTCCTGTATGCTTCATGGCTCCTTGAGTAAACAACCATCACAGGAGCCAAAACCAAACCAGACAGGCTCCTTAAAAAGGTATCTACTTTTAGACTGAAATCCTGGGGAATTGCCAGCTAAACTCAAGAGTATCAGATGCCCTGTTGTGAAATAAGTCTTCAACTTCTTGCTGATAATCTGAAGTCTCATGTTGCACAAAAAAAACAGTAGAGGGAAATGGAATTACTCCCAGGAATTTTGAGTAAGAAACTCTATATAAACCAGCAGAACTACGTTAATATTTTGCTCCTCACAAATATTATTCAGCTCTGCCCAGGACACACAGATAAAATGTAACACTTTAAAAGAAAACTAGTAAAACTTGCACAATGCTTTAAACCATGTGATCCCAACATTCTGTTCAGAAAGGGCCAGTTACTTAGTGAAATCTCAGTCTTGGGTACACTCTCAAAATTCACTGGTATGGGTCCATATCTTTGGATTGAGCTCATCCATAAATTCACGCCTAGTGAAACACACAACTTGGCACAGGTGCTGAACAAGCCGCAAAGCAACAGGTGATGTGAAGGCAAGCTGCAGCATCTGAAGCCCCAATGCAGGTGGGAGGCAGCAGCAGCTGGGCACCAAGCTGGGCAGTGCTCAGGTCTGTTGCTATTCCCAGGTCTACCTTTACTCTCTCGCTGCAAATTGCTCCCCAGTTCCTTTGTGTAGGCAGGGTTGAAAAGCATGTGACACTGGTTATGCAAACTGCTGTCTTTTTAGTCACATGCTATTTAGAAAGGCCTTTTCTTTTTTACTGTCAGTGGCACAGAAGGAAGACACTGCTAGATCCTTGCTGGCACTGCTCTTTGTTTGGCACGGATTAAGCTATCTACAGTTGCATGGTTTTAAATAACACAAACTACTGACCCAAGACTGAGTTACCTTCACCTGCACCACACAGCCAGAACAAACAGAAGGCAAGGAGGGAATCTCAGACTGGTTTGTGCTGGAAAGGACCTTAAAGCCCATCCAGTCTGACCCCTCTGCCATGGGCAGAGACACCTTCCACTAGACCAGGTTGCTCCAAACCCTATCCAAGCTGGCCATGAACACTTCCAGGGATGGGGCAGCCACAGCTCCTCTGAACAACCTGTGCCAGGGCCTCACCACCCTCATAGGGAAGAATTCCTTCCTAATAAGCAATTTAAGTCTACTCTCTTTCAATTTAAAGCCCATGCCATCCTTGTCCTATCAGTACATGCCTTTGTAAAAAGTGGATGAAAAGGAGAGGAGGCTATAGACAATGCTGGGAAATGCTTGGCTTATATAATGCTGGTCCTTTGCTCACAGTGATTCTTGGCCGCCCAAGTGCTACTCTCTAGTTCCTGCTCTGCCTCGGGACAGAGGCAGTTAAAGCATAAGCAGAAAGTAATCCAGACCGAAGCCACAGCACCCTCCGGGACCTACCCGACACCAGGTACCGCTGCGGGAAGGTCTCATTGCCGCAAGTCTCGAAGCTGAAGTGGTCCCGCACCTGCGGAAAGAGCCGCTCCTCCAGGCCGGGCCGTACGACCGGGGCAGCTGGAGGAGGCACCATCAGCACGGAGGAAACCGATAACAGGCGCTGACACCCGGTACGGCACGACCCAGCCCCGGAACCGGGGAGCTCGGAGCGCCCGCCTGGTGCTCCCCAGGCTGGCTGAGGCTCCGGCCCAGAGACGCCGGTTCGGGACCCCGCCAAGGGCCCCGACAAGCTAGTTGAGGGGTCCTGTCCATGGCAAGGCTGGGGATTTGGCCCGGGAAGGAGGAGGTTAAGCAGAGGGGTCCGGCCCGGGGAGCGGGGGGACAGGCAGAAGGGTCCGGCCCAAGACACCCACCGGGCGCGGCGCGGGCGGACGGCAGCGGCAGGAGCAGCGGCAGGAGCAGCGGCAGCATCGAGAGCAACAACACCAACCCCATGGCAGCCGCCCCGCACGCACCGCACAGCGAGCGCTCCTGCGAGGGCACCGCTCACGTGATCCGCAGCTTTGGGATCACGTGGCGACTCAGCGTGCCTTCACGTGACCACGCGAGCGCCGCACTGGCTGCGGCTCCGTTATGGTGGTTCGACCCGGCTCGGGGCGCTGCTCGCCGGGCTGGGCCGGGCCGGGCCATCGCCTCCCGAGCCTCCTGGGGGTGGAGGGGTCTGCGACAGGAGCCCCTGCCGGCGCGGAGATGCTGGAGTGGGGTGGGGTAGGGGATGGTAGGGTGCGGTGCGGTGCTTGGCGAGTCCGTGTGCCCCGTGCAGGGGTCAGGCTGCGCTCCGCTACTCCCGTCCCGCTGGCAAACACTGCTGGCAGCAGCTATGCTTTCCATGCTGACCCGCCGTCGCAGCCCCGGGCTCTGCGCCGGAACCCGACGTGCGTCTCGGGGGTGAGGAAGGTGAAGCTCCGTGTTGGTGCTGGGCACCGCACCATCCCGCAGGTCTGCGGGGAGCAGCTGGGCAGGGGACGGGGTGTCCCTTGCCTGCTGCTCTTTGAACCTCTACAGCGTTTGCCTCTTGGCACTGAATCGGTGCTGCCCTTCGCAGGGACAAGTGGTGGCATCTCCGGTCTACTCCGTGGTGTGTTTGAATCGGAAGGAAGAGCTGGGAAGGAAGGAAAGACCACCTAGCCCGCAGAGCCCATGGGAGCTGGGCCCAGTGCCCAGGGGAAGTGAGGGAAGTGAGAATGTAGCGCCCGAGAAAATCAGGGGGAGTATCCACACTGGCGTCCACCTCTCCAGAGAGGAGCAGTGGGTGAGGGAGCAGCAGAGGAGAGGAGGTCTGGAGGATGTCCACCACTCCTGACTGGAGTATGCAGCTGTGTGACAAGAGCAGAGCATGTCCCCATGGTGGCTCTGGAGACCCTGCAGATGGACATACTGGCATGAGAGGGAGCTCATGCTGCTCTGAGAGTAAGTCAGGAGCAGCATGAAATAATTTCATAGGTGATTTTTCTAGGTTTTTTTCCCAAAGGAGGCCCCAGCAAATATCCCAAAGAAAATGTAGTGCTGAGCAAAAAGGGAGGTAGAGAGACTTGCATTGCAAATTGGCCAGGGCTGGATCTGCCAGTGTGGCTGTAAGTAAACTTAGTAACTATGCTTAGGCTTGGTTTTGTTATGCCAATTGCTGTATAAACATGCAAAAAAAGTCTGGCTTTACCCCAAAGGGTTAGTAAATTGTCAGCTTATTCAAAATCTTATAGAGACTTTACAAGATGTCTTTGAGTGCTGTAGAAGTTTGTTTTTTATAGGAGAAGGGTTTTAGCTGAATATCAAAGGAGCTATTAAAGAAAGAAGAATTTAAAGGATGTGGTGTTGCAGAAACAGCACTTTCATCTCTCCTATTACCATCTGCCACCACACAGTGGAAATGGCAGCATGAGAGAAGGGCTTGGGTCAGGTGGCCCTAAGATAACCTGATGTCAGGCAGATGGGACCTGTCTTAGCATGATGAAAGGACAGCACCAGGCTCCAATGGTGAGCAAGTGGTTTTGGTCAGGGCTTCTCTAGGGCTGACTTTGGTTTCCCATCTGAAGAGGTAACAGAGATCTTGCCTACTTCTCTGAAACTTAGGAATAAGATTTGTCCCTGACAGACTGGTCACTTGATTGGGGGGGGGAAAAAAAAGGGTTTTGTGCATTAGAACTTAAACAGGCTTATGCTTTCTTTATGAATTTAATATAATAAAATTATTATACTCGGAGGTGTTCTGAGCAATATTTCAAGTACATTATTTTAAAATAATTTCCTGCCCTCCCAGGTTTGGGCTGTCAGTAAAGTGTCATAATTAAGATTTTGAAATCCCTGATTTTTTAGGGTCTGTTTTTTAAAAAACTGTTTGGGCTTGGTGCTCTTGAGCAGGTTTATTTCTGCAGAGGGTGAGGCTCAAGCGATTTTCTTCCTGCCTTCCTAGAGAAAAGGCTGTGACATAGGAGGCTTTTCTTCATCATAAACCACTGGTTAGTCTTCAGAAGTTGTTGGGGAAGATGAAAC
>VZTX01020275.1:0-99161 GCA_013400915.1 Pardalotus punctatus
GGCACGGTCGGTGCGGCGCCCCCCGCGGGGCAGCCGAGTCCCTCCGGGCCCCAGGCGGGCTCCTGGCTCCGAGGACACTCCTCAGTGTTATGGTCCATGGTTTGTTTGGGTTTTTTTTCTTCTTTCCTTCTGTATTTGCTTTGCGCTGGATTTTGTAATCATTAACCCGCTATTCCTTCTGAAAGTGAGAGCGTGAAAGGATAACCAGGGAGTCACGTGCCCACTACTGAGTAGAGCGAAACTTGAGTTTTGAGTCAAAGTAGAAATATGCATTGTCTGGCTAAATGTCTTATTATTTATTTACATGGCTCTGAAAATGGTGCCTTGTGATTTACAGAAAGAAGAGAGTGAGCATTCCAAGCAGCTTCTGCACGGGGTATGGCAGAAGAGAAAATTTATAACATGGGGGGTCCTAGATATGTTTGAATTATTTTTTTTTTCTATATCTGTGTCTTCTAGTTTGTTAAGTTTTAAAAAGTTTTATTGTATTTTGTCCTGACAACTCAAATGCTAAGCGTGGTTAAGGCAAAGAAAGACTTAAGTGGGGATTGTTGTCAGGAATATCACACATTTCAGATCTCCAGTTCCAAAAAATGTTTATGAAACTGTAAGTTAATTAAAATAGCTGGGCTATTTAACTTAAATTAAAATAGTTGTGTGTTCTAGCAAACATTTGAAGCCTGGCCTTCTAGGGTAAAGACAGAAAATTAAAATAATTTTTTCCATTCATGCAGAATACTTTGATATCTTTAGAAAGAATGGAGAAGAAAGGAGTGTTTGCAAACTTGGTCCAGTTTTCTTTGATTTTTAAAGACATGGTAACCATTTTTGAGACCCAAAGGATGCAGCAGTGGTGGCAGAGAGGAAGGAAGGAAGGCGTATGGAGCAATGCTGTCTGTACTTGGAGGGGAGGACTTAAAACTTTTGGAATGGGAAGAGAGGAAGGCCTGGTAGTGTCCTGGAGAGGTTGCATTGCTGTATTCCTGTATCTGCCCAAGGTCGCTGTTCAGTCTCTGAAGAGAAAAAGCGTTTTCCAAGAATTTAACCAGTCCACCTCTTCCATGGGCCCTGAGGAAGGTGTACGAACTGAGTTGGAGTTATTCCCTGCCAGGGTAGAGAAGAAGGAGAAATCGGTGTCAGCAGACTGCAGCTGGCTGTAGCTTCTCCTAAATTCCTGGTCGTTTTTAGGAAGTTAGACTTGTCTGTGGAAGTTCTTGGTATGTAGAATTTTCTTCTGCCTGGAGCTCTCCAACCATTTCCCTTTGCTTCATGTTGTGTAGAATGCAGGGAGAGATGTGGGTAAGGATTACTAGTAGGGAGGGTTTCATGTTTTCAGTTCTCTGTTCCTCAGAATCTCATCACTGATGGTGCCAGTCTGGTGCTGCTTTGGCATTTGTAGTCCAGAGAGAATGTTTAGTCTTGCTAGTTTGGTTAGTTCTGGTTTTATACAGGGGCTTTATTTGCACGGGTTGTTCATCCAGACTCGTTGTTACTGCTGAACTGTTGGCAGTATTTTTCATCTCTGCACAAAGAAGGTGCTGATAAAGCACCAGTTCTTGCTCTGTGTGGTTTACAGGCTACATACGAGGTGGAAATCTAGGACTTGATTTCTTGGGGAACTGGAGAAAGATTCCATGTAGAACTACTTGTGTTGGGAGCTGGGGGAGCCCCGGGGTAACTGGGAACAATGTTGCTGAGGAAGTGACCAAACCCAGCTTTGTGGTGTGTCCTAGAAGGAATTTCAGACACAGCTGATTTCAAACCAAACGTTCAGAAGTAAATGAGAAGACAGTAAGCAGTTGGAAAGGTACAACACAAGACAGCGTAAGGTGAGCCATACCAGGCCTAAGTCGTTTAAACTCTGGTGGATATGTGGGTTTTGGTGCCCCTTGTTTCTGACTTGTATGCAGTTTTTCCGTGGATGTTCATTCAGAACGCAACGCTTAAGGTCGCAGAGCTCTTTTCTTTTGAAGCCCCTCTGTTAATCTTCCTCAAAGGCCTGTGGGTGGACTGAGTTTTTTTTTTTTTATTTTTTGAACTGTGAAATCTTGTTTGGAAATAAAAAAAAAGTTTAAAAAAAAAAAAGTAGTCTAAGAAGCTGCTTCATGTTGTGAAAAACCTCACTGTAGAATCATAAAAGCTGCAGTTTTTCCATGTTGCTTTGTAGCTCAGCATGTAAATGGAGCTCTTTGAAGAGCATATCCATGGCTGGAAAGGGGAGAGGGAAAGGCTCTGGCTGGTTAACAGGCTTCTGAGTGTGTGAAAAGCCACTGTGAACATGCTTGGTGGAGTGTTTGTTAAAACATTGAAGTCTTTCCTTGGTTGGGGTGAGGTACATACACCTAGAAGTGGCCAATATGTCGAAGTATAAATATGGAAGCGGTAGAACAGTGGCAGTTTGTGTATTTTACAGACTGGGCTGGAGGGAGGTACCGGCGTGTTCTGGCTGCTGAGGGAGATGCTGGGGGGTGAGAGTGCACAGGGTCCGTCTGCACCTCCCTGGGCTCACCTCCAGCTCTCGGTGAGTTTGGGTTTATGGTGTCTCTCACCATGCCAGTAGCAGACTTCAGGATCTTGGGGTCTGTGACTTACTTTGTACTGGAGTGGGGAGAGCGAGGACTTTTCTGACAACAGCCACACGAGAAGCACTTGGCTGGTGCGGTGTCCTGGATTTGCTGTAGCCCAGCAGTATTGGCAAGTGAAGATTGCTTTGCTGCTGAATATGCTGCAGTGAGGAAATCAAAAGGAAAATTCCTGTTTAAAGCAATATGAACAAGCTGTTACAGATTTAAAGAGCAGAAGGACGCAAGTCCCAAACCCTTCTGTAGAAACCATAGTTTGACTCTGTTTGTTGCACTTTCAGTGTGATTTGACAAACAGAAACTTTGTACTTAATGTTTAAGGAAGGAGAAGCCTGAGCTGCCCTACCTGAAAGCCACTGCTGGTATCTGTTGTTAAAAACAATAATTGATACAAGCTACAAGGCCAAAGACACTATTTTTTCCAGTTGTACTTCTGCAGTTCTTGGCACTTGTGTAGTTTTTCCTTCTTATGGGCAAGTTTTCACTGAGCACTGATGACAGAAAGCAGTGTCACAGTTCGTGTCTGTGTCAGCTCACAGAGGGACAGTGTTCCTATTTAACTTCTTTGAAAACCTCAATTCATGTCCCTTAACAAAAAACCTGCAGAGCAATTCTTAGGAATGATATGAGCGAGTAAACGTCTTGCACGTTGGATTTTTAGACTTCATTTTGTAGCTAAATTACCTTATGTTTCTGGTCCTCTCACTGTAGACATCAAGGAATAGGAGAGGACAGAATTCTTGGAGCCCGCTCCATGTTGGTCTGTTGCCTGGTGCTCATAGTTGTGCTTTGCAATGCACATCCTGACCTTTCCGCTAATTTCCTGTGCGGTGTCGGAATGTGGACGAGGTGCTGCCTATAGGAGAAGCCCAAGAACAAATTCAGGGTATGTCATTTGTTCTGCTCTTTGTGAAGGGTATGTAAAGCATGGCCCTGAGCCGCTCTGTCCCTCCTCTGTGCTAAACCCAAGACCTCTGTGACTAACCCAGGGCTGGATTTTCCATGCAGCTGAGCCAGGCCGCTCTATCTCTGGGCCACCTGCACATCTGCCCCCTGGCTTCTCCAGGAATAAAGGCCAGGGATTAATTAGTAAACCCCGTGCCCTTGTGGTCATGCCGTTGATGTTTCTATAACTATGCAAAACTTTATAAGTTCTGTAGTTAAAATATTGTCATAACCTGCTGGTAACTTAAAGGTGTAAATGGATGTTGAAGAGGAATAATCTTATGAAATCCATCTTAAGGATCTTTTGGATTGTGGGAACTGAAGTGATCCTGCCACATGTGTTGATTTACATTTGTTCCCTTATGTTGGGGTTTGGCGTGCTATTTAAAAGCCCTAAGATGCTACTGGTGATTGACATAACAAAATGTAAATTATATGCTGTTTTCCTAAGGTCTAATTTATCTGTCGTAAGGTTTGTGTACCAACAGTACTGAGCTCTTCTTATAATAACATTTCTCTTTCATGTAATGCCTACACAGGGGAATTAAATTACCCTTAATTGTATGCTTGAAAATAAAATAAAATTGGGGTGTGTATGGCCATGCCAGTAAATTAAATTTTTCTGCTTCTTTTTCTTTTTGTGCACTTAGTTTTAAATTGTCTTTATTGAAAAATTTAATGTTTGAGTATCTGGTTGAGAAGAACACTCTTACTCGTGGGTAGCTGTGAGATGTCACAAAACTTGAAGAAATCTTATAAACCAGAATTAATTTAGAGTTTTAAAGCAGAACTTGGCATTTGGCTTGGCAGTAAATGGTGAGAAACCATTCAATGGTGAGAAACTGGTGTTGTCTCACAGAAATTGCCCCCCAGTAGGAGCAGAAAAGGGCAGGCTGAGTTTAGGGCCTTTTCTTTTTCCTCTGATTCTTGGGAGGGAAGACACTTTGACTGAACATATTTCTTAAATGTTTGACTTGCAACAGAGCAGACCGGAGTGTTGGCACAGCATCTCAAGTGTTGGGCCCTCAAGAGCCTTCAGTATTCCCTGAGGCACGGGGATGATGTTCCATGGGAACATTCTCCAGGAGCTGCTGGACTGAGTTGCTCATGACCCTAAACCAACTGCCCGCTAACCCCAGCTCTCCGCCGGCAGTGGAAGAGCAGGCACAGCCCGCAGGTGTGTGGGAAGCTCAGCCCCACAACCTCTGTGCAGCTGGTTTGTGCTCCCAGAAATGAGCTCTGGCAAAACACTCCCTGCAGAGGCTGAGGAGGCCTGAGGCTGTGGGCAGGGGCTTTTTGGGGACACAGTACCCAATTTCTTCCAGCAAGATTTTCCAAAAAATGGTCCGCCATAGTTCCATTGACATTGTGAAATTGATACGGCTTTTTTAGTCTATATTTTAAAGGGGATGGCTCCCGTAACAGGATTGTGATAAGTCATGGTTGATCTTGAAGGAGGCATTAAAATTTTCATTGCTTGTTGCAGGGCTTTGTTTTTTTTGTTACAGTGTAGCAGCCAAAGCATGGTTCCAAATTTAACCCTTTCCATAAATATAGTATCTTTCTTCATAACATGAACTCATAAATATGATACCTATTTCTAAAGAGACTCTACAAAATTCAGCAAGGAAGCAAGCTGACATGCTGCACTCCACTGGATTTGGCTGCCACTGTTGACATAGGTGTATTTTTAAAATTGCCAGCTGGTATACACCTGAATAAAGAAGGTGTTTGATTTACAAGGTCTTTTTACAGCCTGTTTAGCAAGACACTGAGCAGTTGGACCAAACACATCACCTGGAGCCTGGGTGAAGGCCTACAGTTAGGACAGTATGAATAGGTCCATTCAACAAACAAATTACAACTTGTATTAAAAAACATGAAGCATGAGTTAGCCTCCCCGTGGCAGGCAGCTGGTGCTGTTTGTGGTAGAGCAGTAGCGTGATCATCAAGGGTCCAATGGTGGCACCTCGTATGGCTGAGATCCACGGGGTTGGGCTGCGGATGTTTTTGTTAACCATGAAACAAATAACATCAGTGAATGTGGAAGTGCTGACTAACATGTTAAGGTTTAATCAGTTCTGAGGCTGAATGCACATAACAGCTATTTGTGAGGTGTTGGTTCCCTGGCCCTGGTGGCAGTGGCCCAACCTGCGTGGCTGGTTTTCCCAGCTGAGGAAGCTGTGTGATGTTCTGACAGGTGTGACTGATGCTGGGGCTGGGTGAAGACAGCCATTTTCCAGTATGAAGACAAGGAGACAAATTAGTAATTCATTCCTATTTTTGATACTGCTGTGCTGAAAGGGGCAGCTCTTTGCATCTGGAAACTTGTTCTTTTTCTGCAGGTATGGGGGCTGAGTTTGCTCTGTGACCCTCTGGCTGTTTTCTACCTTTCCTTGTTCACTGTGCCCGATTGCTTGCTGTATGTCTAATGTGACAATTCAGGGGTATTTGCTCGAATGGCAATGACTCTGGAATAGAAGGGGGAGCTGTAGGTGTACAGCCTGTGACTTCAGGGAGTGAAGTACCAGAGAACAGACACAGCTGCTGGAAAGCTGAGGACTGTGGTGTGATGGAACAAGTAGGGAACATGGATCTCCAAGTAGGATACTCAGTGGGGTTTCAAGGAAACAGAGACTCAAAACATTTGGATCTCTGCTGCTCTTCCAATCCCAATCTCTTCTGCTTTACTCTGATAGCTGGTATAGCTCAACAGAAGATAAGGGGGAAATATAAATGTCCAAGAACTGATTTCTCCCCTGGAAGAAACATCCCCGTTTCTGAAGGACACCTTTTCCATGTCATACTCTTAGTGACTGCCATCTTTTCAGAGAGCTAAAAGTCTTTGGTGAGCAGTTATTCTGTGTCCTAATGCTTCATGATCTCTTGATTCGATGTCTAGGTAATTGGACTTGGCAAACAGATTAGGACTTCTTTGGTTACCCAGTCATGCTGTCCAAGTCTTCAATCATGCAGAGACTTAATCTGTTTCTTTAAAGTGCTCAGCTGTGCATTTGGGTGACCTTAAAGAGCATCACTGGGCTGAGCTGCAGCGTGTGGTAAGCGGGGATGGGGCGTAGGAGAACTGGGAGCACTCCTTCCAAAACTGGAAACTGGTAAAAAGCCCTGTGGGTAAAACCCTTCAATACCAGGCACTGAGCAGCCGTGTTGCAGTGAAGAATGTCTGGTGATTAACCTACAAGTATTGATTAGGGGAGCATTTGGCCCCTTTTCAGGTTCTGCTGCTGACTTACCACACGATTTCATTTCTTTGTGTCTGAAGTTCCCACTATAAAGATCTGAAATGTTTCCCGTCTTACAAAAACTGTTATTTTAAAATCAGTAATAACTGTACTCTGGTAAATATGGTGACAAGTGTTCTAGAAAAGCGAGGAAGAAAGGCAAATACTGGGAAAAGAGGGGGGAGACCAAACTGATAACTTTGCTTCTGGTGGGTGAGGGTGAAATTGGTGACTGCCAAAAATATGAGCTCGGAGAAGTAGCTTGTTCTGCTCTGAGCCCACATCTGTACACACCTCCTCATCTCTACAGATGGCCAGAAGGCTGAAGAGAGAACACAGTTGTCTAAATTTGTGTAAGAGAAAAGAATCATGACTCCCACCTTGGAGGCACATAAGAACCTCCTGTAACTGGGGGTTTTTGACAATTTAAAAAATTTGGTCGAACTTTCAGTCTTACCAAATTTTGTGGAACCTGACACTGCTCATAGTTGCTAAATAATTGCTTTTTAAATTTTAATTTGTATTAAAAGATGGTTGTCTGGAACTGTAATCTTTATTCCTTCAAAACTAGCCTGCTAAGCAATATATTTGATCTAGAAATCATCTTTTCATGCTTATACCATAGCAACTTATAAGATGCTTTTCCACTTTAGATTTCATAGTACTTCATATTTTAGAAATAACAACCGTCACAGTCACAATAATGATGGTGCTATCTAGATCCATCATGATAAAAGGCATGAAGATAAAGTATTTTTGCCGCTATGTTTCTTTTCTACTACTATTAGTGTGGGAATGAGATTGTCTTTTACATTGAATACTTTCATATGGTCTGCTTTATCTTCTGGGGGCATTCAGTGCTTTTCCTTTTGCAAGCCCAGGAGATAAAGGATTTTTTTTAAGCAGGTAGTTGGGAGTCAGCATTATGTAAGTAGTGATCTCTTGACCAAAAACCTGGTTTTGTGGATGTGGCCTTATGTAATAAACCAGTAAAAGAGAGCAGTTTACAAAGTGCATCTTTGACAGGTCTCTGATGAAGCCCATTCTTTGCAGAGGGGTTGAATACTGAATGTCCCTGAGCTGTGACTGTAGATACTGTGCCCTTCCACCCCAAACTCTGAGCAGCCTGAAATTGGAAACTTCCTGACCCTTTTAAAAACAAATGAGCAATTTTGTTTAACTTCTTGCTGTGGGTCAGGAGCCTGAACTCCGTGCCAAATTTCAGTGTGATCCAAAGTATCACTGCAGACTTAAGGAAAAACTCTTGCAGTATGGAGCTGATGAAGCTGTGACCGTTGAAGTGCTGTGATTTTTAAAAGGAGAATCGGTGATGTTCTACCCTAAACATCCTTCAGTAAATGACAATTCTTAGGTGAGAACTTACCAAGGGCGTAAGTGCATTATTTTGTGTTCTTTCACATGGCTTCTGCATTAGTGTGAAAATAGCCACGTTACAAATGGATCTGCTCTTTCTGTGCAGCTGGCCTCTGTTCTGGTTCCTGTTGAGATGCTTCCAAGTGTGCTTTTAGTGGTGCAGCACCAGCCCAGTGCCACTGTCATAACAGCATTCCACCCTGTGTGAGGAGTTGCAGCAGCACCGCACATGGATGTGTTGGTCTCACCCTTGCAGGGTGAGGACACTCATCCTTTCAGCACCATGTTTACAAAACGTTCTTTGATGGCCGTTCCATGAAGTTCTGAAGGGGAACAAGGGTGCTGAAAGAATATTAAGGGTAAAGAGGATTCAGAAGCATTTGCAGAGAAATGGCAATTCCAGAGTTGAACTAAGCTGGTTGGGATCAATGGGTTGCCCAGGGAGGCAGAGGGAGCCCAGGAGAAACTGTCAAATGTTCCTTCTGGAGTATCCATTTACTGATGCTTCTGCAGTTACTGCAGGGTTTGAATATCATTGAACTGGTGCTTCTGCAGTTGCTGTAGAAACTGTTGGCTCAGGCTGTCTCCTTGCAGTTCTCCTTCAGAGGAAGGACTGCTCGGGCAGAGCTTGGCTGGGCATGGGACTCACTGGTACGTTCCCTGTTTTCTTTCACACTGCCATCTGTAATCTTTATTTTAATATAAATCCCTGGGGTAGCTCCTTTTCTTTTGCTTATAAATGTTTGATCTGTATGTGGTACTCGCAGTAAAGGAGTCCTCTTGTGCCAGAAGAACAAAGACTTGCTTTCTCTTGGTGCTGGACACCACTGATTTGCAGTAGCTGCCTGGTTTTAGTGCCAGTTTTAGCAGGTGCACCTTGTCTCAATGAATTCTCTTTGCCCTCATCACACAGCACAGTTGCAAGTCTCATGCACAGTCTATAGAAGACTGAATTCTGACAGAGAGCTGAGGAGTTCAGGATTTACTGTACTTCCCCTCTCCTTTCTTTCCCTTGCTCTGCTTTCATTATTTGTGCTTCTCTTGTTACAGCTGGACTAGGTGATCGATGTAGGTCTTTTCCAGCTGACAATATTCTTTAAAAGTTTTAAATATCTCCTGAAAAGATCGAAGTAGCCATCCTGAATGAACTCAAGAGTTATAAACTGCTGTTGGATGGCTGGAGCTCAGTGTGGAGCAGACTGAAGACATCTTCTGTGAGGGGTGGGATTTGGGTACAGGCAGGGCGAGCAATGTCACGTGCACTCCTGGTCATCTGGAAGGTCCCAATGGTTTTTCTGATTTGTAACAGAGATGCTCTCAGACCCTCCATCCTTTACATCTGATTTTGGGTGGTTTAGATGGTCACCCAATATCTAATGTGAAAGCTGGGTTTGGACTGGTTGATTATTTTGTTGGTTTTTTTAAGAGACAGAGAAGAATAAACTCCCTTATCCTCCACAGCCTGCTCGTATGTCAGTTGGAGCTTTAGAAAAACCAAGTGGCAAGGAGAGCCTTTGGGTTTTTCCTTCAAAGCCAAACGAAATGCTGGAATTTGGTGTGCAGAGTGAGCACAGTGCTGATGAGCTGGCTGCTTCACAGAGCGGGGCTGCAAAGCTTCCCCTTATCTTGCAGAATGGCTCAGGTCCCTCGCTTGTGTTCTGAAGTGTTCTTGTTTTTTTGGCTCCTGTTCTTCCTGAGAACAGACTGTGTGTGTCCTGCTGCCTGACAAAAGAGGGGCTCCATTGTCCTCTTTTGAAAAAGACACAAGGTTCCTGAGTCCTCCTCAGTTTGACTTTCAAAGGAGCACAGTGCTCAAAAAATTTGATGCCTGAAAGTAGGACACATTGTGAATTAGGTTCCTGAGTTTAATCATACCATATTCAGGTATTGAATTGCTAATTTGAATCTCATGAATGGACAGGTAATTGTTGTCAAGTGTTTCCTGTGACAGTTTGCCAGGCTGACCTGTGAGGAACCCATGGTCCTGCAAGAGAGATTGAATAGCAAAAGCAGCCAGGAATGCAGTGCCTGTTCAAATGAAACTAATGAAGCCTAAGGAGGTGGAAAGCTAGAAATGGGGAGAGGATACTCCATGCTTGGTGTGTGGAGTAAATGGAAAACCGACACTGTTGCAAGTGCAGAGTTACTGTGGCACTGGGCAAGTCACTTGAATTTTTGGGCAGTGGGGTCTCTTCTCCATGCAAACAGCACAACATTTAAGAAGTGCTGTTTGAAGTGTTACGAAATTCTTGTGCATGTACCTAAGGTCTGATTTTGGGTTTTTTGCTAATAAAAGTACACTGACACTTGATAACTGCAGTCAAAATAGAAAAGACTGAGTAATGTTTGTTCAGTTTCTGGTTAAGTCCAGCATGGAGGTTGCCATCTCCCCCAGGTTAGCAAGGGGAGGGTGGGCAGTACTCTCTGGTTTCTGGGAGATAGAGAAGTAATTTCTCAGATTTCTTTGGTTTGTTACATCTGAGCTGCTTCATTGAATTTACTCTTCATGGTATTGAAAAAACCACTTTATCTCTTGAGTGGCTGCAGAAACTTTGCAGAGCTTGCCAGTTCCATAAGGCACCTTGGTGACACCTGCATGCTTTGGTATCTTATGGCAGTATTTAGGAATGAGATCAGTCTAGAAATGCAATATATTCTCCCCATGGTGGATGGGAAGACGTGGCCATAACCATTTGGACTGCAGCTCTGTAAGTGGTGTTATTCACCAGGCTGTGCTGGCCTTCAGTGTGGAGAACATTGGTTCCTCTGTTAGCTTTTAACTTTCGTGGCAATATTCCAAGAGGAAAAAACAGTACTTTAGTTTTGTTCTTAGCACAGAGATAAGTGGAATGTCTCTGTCATTTGTCTGAAACCATGTGGTGAAAGGCATGATTTTTTTTTTCCTAACAGTTTTGCTGAGTAATAGGGCAGACCATGATTTGGATTGCACAAGACACGTGCTGGATTACTTTGAAGTCTGCCAAATTCTAATTTGCAATTTCCAGAAAATTTAGAACAGAAACATCTGAGTGTGTGCAGAAGTCATCCTTCTATATTTAACTTCTGGATTTTGTGTTGGTAAAGCATGGAATTGCCTGGTAATATTTGTCCACTGAATTTCAGGGACAGCCTTTCCTTGTGCTGACAGTGCCGCACTGGTGGTTGTGCTGCTCTGCTCCTGGTCCTGCAGTGCGTGAGGTACAAATGCTTTAGAGCATAATGCTCAGTGAGAAGGTGTTAGCTAGGTTTAATTACTTTTTGTTTCTGTCAAAACAAGCAACAAGCCTTTGTAAGAATGTTCTGTTACCTTGTTACTGTTTTCTTTAGTGTATTTCTGCAGTTCATAAATAATGAAATAACTTTCCCAGGCCTGTAAGAACTGAATGCCCTGTTACAGCAAGTGTAGGAGTTTGCAAATATCACTGAGAAAGCTCAATACAAGGACTTTTACTTCCACAAGAGAGGAGCTGTGCAAAGTGAAGAACCCATAAATCGCCAGAATCAAGTGCTCTTTCACTGCACAAAGCATTTATGTACTTTTTTTTTAAAAAGGATTTTTTTCATGAACACCGAAGTGTCAGGTTATAGAGATTATTTTTTTTAAACTGTGAAATAAGACTGATGGCATTATAGTCTGACATTCTTATGTGACTAAAAGTATTGTTTTGGACTGAAAACCAGGCAGGTTTTTTGTGCTGACAAGATCAGAGTTCAATATGGTGGTGTTGACATGGACACAGATTTGCTCAGGTCGCTAAGAAGGCAATAAAAACATTTCCATTCTAATGTGGACTGAGGGATGAAAGGGTTTCTATCCCACTGCCCACCTGAGGAGAACACCCTCAGTGTGTGCAGTAGCTGGTTTCTAATCCTGGTTTTTATCCTGCCTCTGCATCCGGAACCGTGTGCTCTCCTACCCTGACAGCTTGTGGCTTCCCAAGTGCGACTTCTTTTGGGAAATAAAATAAACCCCATCAGTGTTGCTTTTAGGAACAGCAGGTTTCCTGTTATCGGGGGAACTGAAGTGGCCAGACACAAACTGCAGCTAATGGCCCAAATAAACTAACGTCGATTGTTTTTCTCTAGTCTTTCCCCTGATAGGAATTTTAAGTGTTACTTTTAGCAACTCCAGTGCACGAAGGGAGCTTTGGGGAGAGAGTTCTGTTGTGTTGAGCTGTGTCCCTGCAAAGCTGAGAGCACTTGCAGTGCTGGTATTGACTGGCCAGGCTGTTTGCTCCTCCTGCAGAAACTGGGGCTTGCCCCTGCTCCAGGAGCTGCAGCAGCTGTCACACTGCCACGTCCCAGCCTGGCTGGGGGTTCATAACCTGCCCAAACTCACTGACAAGGGGCTTCCCGTGGCTCCTGGCAAGCGTGCTGCCTCCAAAGATGCTCGTGTGGGTCCTGGTTTGCTGTTCAGTGATTTGTTGTTTGGTGCTGGTGGGAGGATGGGGTTTGAGTCCGGTGGAGAATGCAAAGACTGAGGAAGCTTCTCTGGCAAATGAAGAGCTGGAAGTGTTTTCATGCTCTTGTGAGTGGCACAATGGAGATGACATCATTATCTATAAAGAGAAATTAAACTCATTCATAGCCTTATAGGAAATGTAAAATAGAGGCCAAACCAGCAAAATTGTGTCTATGGGCTTAAAAATGCCATCCACCTGGGACTGGTACATTTATCCTGAGAGCTCCTTTTTTCTCTGCCCCCCCAGATTTTATTTGAAATTCAAAAGATACTAAAAGATTGACTGTAACTTCTCAAGCTGGAGATCAATTACTTAGCACCGTTGCGTTCTCCAAAGATACTGGAGAATACAGTATTGCAGACACCTAATTTAACTAATTTTTAAATTTATTTTAATTTCAATGACCTGTTAAAAATAAGCAAACAGTAGAAGGCTGTGGAATTCATTACTCATGTCGGAATGTTCCTAAGGATAAGAATGACAGATACAACTTACACTGAGAAATTAATTTTGCAACCAAGCTTGTGGTCTACAAACAGAGCATTTCTACCACTGATGATCCCTGCTAAAGTCATCCTTTTTTTTTTTCATTTCCATGGCTGTGCTGTGCCGTGCGAACTGGAGAGAGGAATAATACATGAGTTTTGAAAGTGAAGCTGGCAGATCTGACAGCACATGCGTGCAGTGGAGATCTGCTGAGGCAAGAGGATGCAGGATTGAGCCAATTTAAAATATTTTTAGACTCATGGTTTTCCAGAGAAATAGGACTTTTGGTTTTATTTATTAATTTTGTAAATCTCTAAATATGTTTGTGGCTCTTTTTCTTCCTCTTAGCCAAGCTGGGACCTTACTACAAAATCCTGTCCAAAGCGAACAGTGGCCGTAGGACATAAATGACAGCTCCTTCTCTGCCATCTCAGGCTGGTGTGGAGTTTTACTGTGATGGATATTGTTGCTAGATTTCAAGCCTAAGTAACCTAATTCAGATCTTTTGGTAGAGTTATCATGCATTTGAAATAAATAATTGTGTTCTGAGGCTGAAAAGGGACGGCAGCCAGGGTAGCCTTCCCCAGAGAGAAACCCCAGTGCGCTCTGTTGAAGGGGTGCTGGTGCTGGGTTCTGAAGGGTTTCAAAAGAGCCAGTTTTGTTCCCTAAACCGCCCGAGATTTTAGTTACAAATTCTGTTTCAGACCTTTCTGTGGCATTGCATGTTGTGACATTGAATCAAACTTAAAATAATGTGGTTGGATGGGCAAGAGAGATGGCAAGAAAAAACACTTAAAACCGTAAGCTTTTAGTAACCCAGAGCCTTTGACAACGTGTTCTTTGACAAAACAGCCAATTAGCCAGGAAGTAAAAAATTAACCTGAACTTCTTCAGGAGTTACAGTGGAACTAAAACATGGGAAAAGTCTGATGGAGATGTGCACTGGCTGGGAGCACAAGAGCTTTTTTGCACAGTACTCCCAGAGTCCAGTGATCTTCCATTCCAAATCCTTTTAAATCTTCTCTCTTTAATTAAAAAAAGAAAAAAAAAAAAAGTCACTAAGGCAGCAAGACTGACATACTAGAAAATGCATTTCAGGGAAGAGTCATGAATGTTTAAAGTGGCTGAAAGGCAGCCGGGCACTGTAACCAGGGGGGGTTTGCAACACTGAAAACACTGGGTCTGTATAATTGACATCAGGGACGAAATTCTGGGGAGAAACTTCCTTAAAACTTCACCATTGAGGGTTGCTGAAATTTTAGTCAGGAGAACATTTATTCTTAAAAACTTCTTAATTCTTTGACACTTCGTGTAAACATTGGGAAAACACAACTCTCAAAGACATATTTGGATTCTGTTGTTTGTAAGAATTTAAAATTTGCTTTATAAGCAGAGCTTTAGAATCCATGTTGCTTTTCTCTTTCCTCTTACTAATTCCCAGGATATGCCTTAGCTTGGGCTGCAGAGCAGGGCACAGACAGCAGAGCCAAAGCGTTCGGCTGTTGCCTCGTGGAACTGATGAAAAGTAGGAACCAGCAATACAGGCAGATCCAGTGTTACTGTAGGACAGTTTGGGCTCCAGCCTCTCTCTTTGTGTTTAAAGTTTATTTTATTTATTGCCAACACAGAGGGAATGCCATGCTTTCCAGCCTTTTCCATGTGTGTGCCTTTGCCTCCTTGGCGGCAGTTCCCCCATCCCGGCTGAGTCGCTGAGCTGCAGCTTGGTCCACCTGCAGAATCCCATATTCTATGGGATATGAATCACAGCAGCAAAGAAACTGGGGCACTGCAGCTATTTCGGTGAAGCTGAAGGGTGCTGGGGAAGGAATGTCCCTGTTCTGAATCTCCTCAACATCGTGGCTGCTTCCCGTGGTGGTTTCTGGACCAGCGAAAGCCTTGCAGGTAAAGGCAGTGCACACAAATCCAGGGATGTGGGAAGTCTGGGAGTTTGGAGATGCACAAGGCTTTAGTGCTGGGATGTGATGCAGGACAGGGCTGGGGTGGTGAGGGCCCAGCATGGCACAAACTGGGTGGAGGAGGTAGAACTGTGATTCTCTTTTGGAGAATGTGATGTCATTTCAGGCATAGATCCAGAATTTTGCTTAAACCAGCTCTGTCTCTGGGAAAATGACATTGCAGATGGTGAGTGTCATTTCAGTGTAATGTAATCCTGTTATTAATTTAGTTAATTCTTCAACTGTAAATTAATGTAGCTTGGGTTAAGAATTTCAGCTGATTTGAGTGTGGGTGTCGCATGTACCCTCATGTTTCCATTGACCAGTTTAGCCAGGAAAGCAGGAATGCAACATTGGGGTGTCTCAAGTCAGAAATCTGTTCAGTGTTTCACAGACATTGAGAATCCAGTGGTGGTTTCTACTTTGTCTCAAATGAATACTTTGCTATTTATTATTTATGTACTACCCAATCGGTGACTTTTTATTCAAGATACCTGCCAAGAAATGCACCCTTTAAGATATTTTGTTTTCTGCAGTGCTCCGTTTTACAGGCAATTCAGTTTTGGATATTTCTGACTGGTTGAACAGGAAAGACATTAAACTGTTCATGTGTCAATTTGTTATTTAAGTGCCAGCAGACAGTTTTTAAAACTTTCTGCACTTGCTCTGTCTCTAGTCAGTCTTGCAGCTTGACACCCATTCCAGGAGGTGAAGGCAGTTGCAGAATGATGTCATTAGAGACTCCCTGTAGCCCCGGCTGTGCTGGGGGTTGTGCAGGTTTCAGGGAATGTGAAACCAGATAAAGTATCAAGAGGGAGATCCATGTAAGAAATACCTCGAGGTCTGCAGCAGGTGTGCTGCTCTGAAGAGCACCTGGTGAGTGTGCTGAGGTTCCTTCCTGCAGTGAAAGAACAGCACTAGGTTCAGTCCCAAGGGAGAAGGATTTATATTCTTTCCAAAACTGTTATCTTTCTTACACATTACAATTCAATAGCTGCAGTTATTCCTACTAATGTCTATTTCTTTCTGAGACTGGATTCTATCTAAAATAGAGCATTTTTTTCTTCAAATGATTGCATATGTGCTCACACAGTGCCTCTGTTGTTCCTTTTTTAACCTTCCTGTTAGGCTGGTAATGATTTCCCCTTAGACCATCTTTTCACCTTCTTTCCAGGAGCTAAAAATATGAGCTACACTCTGCACATCCCTGTTTCCTTTACCTTAATACATTAATTTAGATTAAGCAATTGCTTGCCTTTGATTTTTCAACGTATTTAATTACTATAGCAGTGTGGTTTCTTCTGGCTCTTTTTTCATTCCTCACTCCACAGTCTGGAGGGGAATCCATGTGTTCACTGATTTTCAGTTTCATCTTTGACCCAAGGGTCCCCAGGTTGCCCGTTCTGTGCCTTGGCACAGATGGATTCTCTCCAGGAGCTCTCCAGTAGCTTCCTGCCTGCTGACAAGGGGGCAGCTGTTTTCCTTGCACTGGGAGCGTTGTCAGAGCTCTGGGCCCGGGAAGGTGACTTTGATTCCTCTGTTCTGATGGTCACAGGTGCTGTGGTTCCAGAGCTGCTTATCAAGTATGATCCTACGCTCTCTTTGGCACTTAGACCTGGGTGTGGGGGCTGCCTAGCAGGGGCTGCTCCCAAGAGATCTCCGACACAGGAGCCTTTGCTTGAAATATTATGAGAACTGAACAGGCAGGAGTAATCCTGGGCTCAAGTGTTGTATGAAGTGTAAGAGTTTGCCAGAGGAAGTACCTTTTCAGCTTCTAACTATAGTGTTGCTTTGTAATTATTCATTTGGATGGAAAATTCCAGCCTTCTAAAGCCTATCCCAGATGCAACTTTGCCAAGAAACGCATTACATGGAAAATAATAAAACTCCTCTGAATACACAGTCTCCAGGTGAAATCGGATGCTGAGCATACTGCTGGATGCAGTCTGAGTTTTGTTAAATAAGTGTCCCAGTGTTACAGGGCACTGCTTTCCACAATGCTGCTGGGGCTCTGAGTGGCCAGGATTTCTCTTCGTGTGGTGGGGAAGGAGGAAGTTCCATACAAGGGGCTGGGATTTTAAATAATGAATATCTGCACAAGGCACAGGTCAGTCATATTTTGCAGATTTCTCTGCCCTGTGCTCCTCTCTGAATCCTCATGAATTGTATTTCTTATCTGTTCCCCCTGGTTTGTTGATACTTTTAACATGAGGGAAAACTATTTTGATATTTCTCTGTCAGTTATTTTGACATTAATCAACACTGCAGATCTTGTTTTGTTTGGTGTCTGGGTACATCATAAAGAGAGTTGCTGAAAGAGTTCAATTACAATATCAGCATCTCTGCCAAATGTATTGAGCTGTTCTGAAAAGCGGCTTGTCTTTTCTGACCCAGATACACAGTTTCCAACTGTGGGAGATGCTGCCAGAAAGACTCTTGGCAGAAGGCCAGCAATAAAATTATACTGCAGAAAAACACAACATATTTTCAGCAGCACTTTGTGTGGCGTGATGAAAAATTACCTGTCTCCTGAATGCAAAGCAGAGGCTAAAATAAACTTCCCATTTGAAGTTGCAAGCCTCTCATTCTGACTTTTGAAGGTAACAAAAAATGGCATAAATTCCAGTTATTTTCTGTTTCTGTGTCTGATATTCCTCAGGCTGTGTTAGACACTCATTGCTTTGTTATTAGCAACCTCTGTTGTTCTTGCTCCTCTGTCAATATAAACTCTGTCTGCTCTTGGGGTGCTGCACACTGCAAACTGCAGTTCTCCTGAGCAGATACTGGTGCCAGGGGAGATTAGGAAGGTGGAGGGTGTTTTTAATGCTTCGGCTGAATATAGTTAGTGTGTGCCTTCTTGATGGAGCATTTAAAACCAATTTTCATGATGTTCTGCTTGGCCTGGCCAGGAGCCTGAACAGCAGCTTGCTGAAGTGAGGGGTTTGGAGCTCTGGTGTCCAGTGACCCCAGTTTCCTCTTCTCTGTTGCACCAGTAACACTTCTGAGCGAGGTGCTGCTTCAAGGGGATACTGGGGTGCCAGGCACGTTCATGTCTCCTTTCTAGAGGCTCAGAGCACCCTAATTCTGGTATTTCAGTCCCCATGGAATGCAAGTACCTGTTTGTCCTGCCTTTTCACTTCTCTATTCACAGGCACTCAGAGGTAGCTGAGTATATTCATCACCCCTGGCTGTTTAACTGTCTGTCCCTTGGGAATGCAGATGCAGGAATATCTCCTACTACAAAAGCCTCAGCTGAAATTTTTTTATTTGTCTTGAGCCAAAGCATAAACTTCCTCTGTGAAGGATGAGATGTTTAATGGAAACGTTGCTACACTGTCATGGTGTTTTAATAACATTTCTAATGTGTCAAATCCCCAGTGATTTTAAACCACACTGCAGACTCTGCTTGGCTCCGCTGTGACCTGGTTTGGAGACAGAGATTATTTACTCTTGTTTTACACTTTAGAGGCACATGATGCAGAGGAGAAGTGACTTTTTCAAGGTCACCAAGGTCTCGGTGGTGCAAGGAGCTTCCTGTACAAGTTTTCTTGCAAGTGTGGGTGGCAGCCCCTGGGTAAGACAGCCACACATTTAAATATTGTGCTTTTTAGTCTGGGCATCAGCTGTTACTGCCCTGAGGATGCAGGACCAAATATTCTGCTATAGTTTGGTAGTGGAATGAAGCTGTTGGATTTATGGAATTGCTGCTCACTTCACATAATGCTTTCTGATGTATTTGGTGCTGAGCTATGTTATGCTGCCTTAGTCCATATGGTTGGAGCAGATTTGATTTTGGTTTTCCTTAATTTAATTCTGTGTGCTGTCAAATGTACTTTATTCTGTATATTGTGTCTGCACTTTTATAGTAAACTCCCTCCTGTTTAGTGCTTTTGTTGAAAATGTTCTCTCAAAGTCTGAACTAAATTAGGGTTTCACTCCTATGCATGTTCCTGAAATATTTGTAGGATGTTAATGACTTGGAAGGCATCATGTATCAGCTTCAACTCAATTTTCAGGATTTTTTTCCCAGCTTTCTGAATTTTATAATAAAGATCCCTTTGTAATTCAGCTGTCTGTGCCCTGACTTCAGCCATGCACTGCTGAGAAAAAGGGCAGGTAAAACAGAGCTTGCAAATATCTTCATCCAACAACCTTTATTTGTCACTGAAAACTGAACCTGTCTCGAAAACAAGAAAATGGGTCACTGTGTGCTAAGGCAGAGTATGGCTAGGTGTTGGTGTTTTCACTTCATCAGCCCAGCAGAGATTAACCCCCACGGTGGGAGTGGAGCATTCATTTCCAGCCTGTCCAGGATTTTCCAGGAACCCTGAGAAGCACCCGGCACGGTGTGTGTGTTCCCAGAGCTCGGGGCGGCTCTCGCACCCTTGCCCTCTGACAGCAGCCTGCTCAGCACTTACTGAGCTCCACACTTTGCTCAGCCAGCTATCTCTGTCCATCTGCTTTTTGCTGGGCGAGCTGATACGCAACAGCTTGCAGCAGTCTTGGGAGGGAGGCTGGGCTGGAGTGTTGCTGGAGTCTGGAGACATTGTGCTGGGCATATGCTGAAGTCAGCAACACATTCCAGTGCCCTTCTCTCTGCCTGGAATTGCCAAGTTACAGCTACCAGGGAAGATAACAAACCAAAAATGTGAAATGTGGGAGTGACAGGGAAGAAGAGTAGGTGAAGATAGCTGGAATTCAGTTTGGAGAGAGAAATAATTTGAAATAGATTATCTAGAAATGTGTCCCATAAAAGTCTCTCTAATTTGCTATGTGCTGACTCGAGTTAATATTATTAAAAAGCAAATGAGCTTGTAAAGAGTCTGGTTGGTTCTGGAGATGGTGAAAGGCTGAGTGTGGAGCAGCTTATGAGTAGCTCACAAAATAAATACTGCCCAAGCAGTGATCTTTGCTTAGTTTTCCTCCCAGCTGCCCCTGTCTGACTTTCAGGATCTCTTAAGACAAAGAACATCCCCTTCCTTGTTTGCTTCTGGGAAGCAATCTGGTAGAGTGTTCATACACCTTGGTGGGCACAGAGCCTCTGTGATGAGAAGTGAGGTCACTCAGGGTTTTCATTAGCTTGCTTTTCCTGGGTATTTTTAGTATGACTGCACTTAACTCTCTTGGGGTTTCTTCTTGGCAATTTTCAGCTGCTGCAACAGACAGGCCCCTGCACTTGTCTGGCTTTTTGTTCTACCCAATTTTACATCCTAAATTCAGTGGTCTGACATACAAACAATTCTCAGGGCCTTGATGCCAAAGCTACTGGTCCTGTAAACCTGCTTAATTTCTTCCTAACTAGGGAAATAGGGAAGCAGCATTTGTTGTTACCTTTTCCCTTGTCACATTCAAATCTCTGTGGGATGCAACATTTTAATTATTCCCTGTCACATCACAGGTTTAAGTATCTCCTCAGCTTTCAAGTCATCTCACCTACCCCTCCACTGTTGCCAAACATGCTTTTAATCTCTAACAATGTCAGGCTTCTCTGACACACAATATGCAAAGCATTGCTGAAGAAGGGGGGTCAGCATACAGGAGAAAAGGAAATTGTTTTTTGTGTGCGTGTGTCAATCTGCAGAAATTTACCGACTGGGTTTCCAATTGCTTCAAAACATTGCTGGACAGCTGATGGAACAATATGTGTAGTGAAAGAAAAACAGGAATTTTCTGCAAGGACTGGAGTGTCTTGCTGTGCAGTGAGCTTATGCTTTCCTCTCTCATATTACCTGCTCTGTTATTCTGCTCTTCTCCCTCCTAGAGCATTTCTTTGCAGTTTTGTGCTGCCAGTGCTGGTGTTGTTTCCCGGTTTAGCACAAGAAGGCTGCTCTTGTAGGCTCCTCTCTGTGCTGTGTGCTGGGAAAGGCGGTGCATGGGCAGCACAGGCGGTGTGGGTGATTTCAGCTCCTCACAAGTCTGACGTTTGCAGTTTGTTAGAATGTGCTTGTCTGTCTTTAAATAACAACTTGTAGTTACTGCAAACTGAAGCCTTGGTTCTTGTGCAGCATCTGACCCAGGATTGAGGGCTGCACTGGGGATTTCCACAGAGAATGACTTTTTGGTAATTAAATGTAGTGTGTTTGATTTCTAATGTGCATGTGACACAGAAACAGAGACTTCTTGAGCTGATTTCATATAGAGTGTGTTTGCCATGTTGGATTTCCTGTCTTCCTCATGCCAGAAACTGGGATTGCCAGGTAGCTGACAAAGCTCCCTGGGATCAGCTCTAACTGGCATGGGAAAGTCGTTACATATGTGTGGGCACATCACAAAAAGTTGCTTTCCACAGTGATATCTGTTTGCTCAGATCTAAATGGATCAGTGACTGTCTCATCTGGAAGCTGGTGTGCTCTGATCAGTGGTTTGCCTCCATGTGCTGCATCCAGCCCTTCTGGAATCAACACACCATCACTGTTGGTTTCACGTTGTTTCTTCTTTTTGCAGGTGAATTAGAGAAAGTGACTCCCAGAGCACCTTGGCTGTATGAACTCCTGAGCTGTCAAGGGACTGAGAGGCTTATGAAGAGGTTCTGTCAGGCAAAACAGTGCTTAGCAAAGACACCAAGGAGGAGGGAAAAGGAGAAAGGGAGGGAGAGAGAGCTGAAACACTAACAAACCATGGTAGGTATTTGTTGTCCTTCACTGGGTTGCATTACAGGTGTTTTCTGCTGCCGGTTTTGCACGGGGCCTGATCAAACCTGAGAGGGGATTTTCTGACCTTGCACTAACTGAGGGATGGTACTGTGTGCTTTGAGCAAAGCCAAGTGAGGTTTGATGTATTGTCAGCCTCTTAAAGCCAGAGAGTGTTCTTGTGAGCCTGCAGTACATGAATTATTAAATACGAACGAAGGGGATGCTCATGAGGTTTTCTAATAAAACTGGCATTAGCAGGCTGTAGCAAACAGCATCAGTGACCTTGAACTTGCAGATTTCATCACCACACGCTCACATTCCCCTTCCACCTCTACCTCACAAAAGCAAGATCTGTGTGTGTGTGATTGAACGTGCCTCTGTGCACACTTTATGGCAGTGTGGATGAAATGTGTGTAGCCAAATATACCTGGTGTATATTGTTTAAGTCAGGAGTCACTTATCTGCCTGGATTTGGCTGCAAATTAGGAATGCCTGAGATGTGGGATAGGTAAAGGTGTTCAAGTATGAAGTATTGTGATGGTGAGATTCTGAAAACGTGTTCACAAAAAGGCAATAAACCTACTCAGTTCCTGAACAGTATGAGTGGAGAGCAGTTTGAGCATATTTATATATTTTTAAGCCCTCTAAGGTTGTTACTGAGAGAATGGAAATGTGAATAAATGCAGTAGATTTTAAATACAGCGGCTAACGTTTGTGTGGCTGGTTGCTGCTCATAGACTCTGTGTTTATACTTGTATTTTAAAAAAAGACCTAAACCAAGACTTCTACCAGTTAGAGAACAAAAGGGAAAAAGAACACTTTGCAAAGTAGAGTTGTTAATATATGGTATTTTAAATAGTGTCCCACCTTGTCATACTTTTTGGCCTGAATTGTAATGAGGAATTGATCTTGTCAGCCCCTCTTCATTAGAAAAGAACTCGTGTCTCATAATTAGGAGCTACCCATTTGTTTGTGTTTCACTATTGGAACTGACATTTTCTAAGGCAAGAGCTGGTGGGTGAGTTGCTAGATGCAGCTCCTGCTGTATCCATGTTGTGGATAACCACAAGAGGGACCTCCTGGAAGTGTTTTGCAGCCTATCAAAGGACAGAGGATAAAACCAGCCCATGAATTGTTCCTGCCCAAATTATCCATCTGGGTCGGAACACAAAATTTAGGAAGGGAATGATGTCACAACCTTCACTGGAAGAGACACGGGGAGTGCAATAAACCAGGAAACCGTGGGCAGTTCTTTAATAAGGATCCAGCCCAGGGGCCTCTGAGGTTGTTCCCAGGCCCTTTGTGTCTAGGAGTGGGTACCACTACAAACCCATGAAGTGGGGGTGAAAATGACACCTAATTAAGGTGCTTAAGTGTGGGAGGAACGGAGGGGTTTGGTTGGTGATTCCAGGTTCTGGGAGACTTCCAGGAGGCTTTCAGCAGTGACTGGTGTGTCTGTAGAGACCAAGACTTACTGCTGCTCCTGCCATGGGTCTGTGCTGTGATCACAGCTGCTCTGGGGTACTGTTTAGATCCAAAATCTCCTCTGAATAGCCTGCAGCAATCCCCAAAACTTCCTAGCATGGGTTACCCACCCACCGAAGTTCACCTCCCTCAGCAGTATCACTCAGGACTCTTGAGTTTCACTGCAGACTATTTTAATTAGCACTCTAATATCTTCCTATTCATTTGAATGCTTTTAAGAAAGAATTTCAGTCTCTTTCCATTTATGTTTATTCCCCATTCATGCCTTTGTAAATCCCTGCACAGTGGCTGAGCCTCTCACAATTCTGTACTGCCTGTGACTTCACTGGCAGCAGCAGCAAACCTGGGTGGGATTGGCTCTTTGACTGCGTGTTCCAAGGTGTGCTGATGGCATCAACAGAGAGGTGGCCACACTCAGCACTTCCACAATAATATGCATAGTTATATTTGGGGAGTATCAACACCTTTTGCAAAATAGGAATTATCCCTCCTTGCCTGCCCTCCTTTCCACATGCTATGCCCAGCTTACTCCCATTCTGGGATGTTCATGTTGTTCTGAATGCTCCCTGGACACGAGGTTTTACCTTCTGGGATCAGGACCCTGGCTCTTCCCTTTGCTCCAAGCTACCCCAGTGCTGAAGGCAGGCACAAGCCAACAGAGATCTCTGAAATTCAGGAATGCCTTAATCCCTGCAAGTATCCCAGAGTGGGGCAGCCTCTCTTCCTTTCAGTGCTGTTTCTCACAGCTCAGATCTCCATGAGATCCCTCAGCAAGGTCAGGGTCTGAATGATTTCTCACTGACTTTGGAGGGTTAATATAAATAACCAAGCAAGTGAAAGGAGGAGGGGTCAGAGACACTTAATGAATCTGGGAATGAAACTTAGGCATTTTGTGTTCTCTAAGTTGTACTCCAGCCAGGCAGACCATGCCCTCTTCCCCAAGAGAATCTTGGTGGGGGAGTGCAGGGAGAAGTAAGAAAATATTTTTTACTGGCTTAATACTAATATTTTGCATTGGTGTTTGCTTTCTTTTTCACTTTTGAAATTTAAATAAATCACTTCTGCATGATTATAAGCAATGACTGTCCTAAAACACATTATTACCTCTGTCTGAATGGGATCCTCCCTGGCAATGTCCTATCAATAACCCAATAACTTTGCTCTCTTTTCCTCCTGTTTCCTGCTCCACAACAGAGATCGATCCGATCTTTTGCTAACGATGACCGCCACGTAATGGTGAAACATTCAACCATCTATCCATCTCCAGAGGAGCTTGAAGCTGTCCAGAACATGGTCTCAACAGTAGAATGTGCCCTTAAGCATGTCTCTGACTGGATGGATGAGAAGAACAAGTCTACGAAGGGTGAGGGTGATGTGGAAGCCAAGGAGGAAGCTGCAGAAGGCACTGCCAAGTGAGTGAAGGCTCAGCTCACAACGTGTCCCTGTGCTGCTCTCAATGGCTCCTTCCCTTCCAATAGGAGTTGTAGTGTTACTTGGGTCTGCTGCAATGAATGTTCATAGAAGGAGGGGGATATATTTGGACTTTCTGAGGTGGGAGCACGTGGGGGGAGTGCAGGGAATAGCAATAAGCCCAGCGTGGGCAGCAGCTGCTCCCCATTTCTTTGTTTTACTGGGATGTTGTGAAGTTGCATTTAGCAGACAAACTTTTCAGCAGTTTTAGGCAAATACATGTCCCTCTAACACAGCAGTGCAAATTGACAGCCATGTGCTTGGGGGCTCCTACAGTCTGAGACACAAAAGAAGTTTTTATAATCCAGCACACTAACTTTCCTAAGCCTCCACTGCCTTCCATTACTGTAATGAATTAACCCCAGCTTGCAGCTCAGCTCCACACAGATGCTGATTTTTTATAAAAAAATAATCCAAGTGTGCAGTAAATGCTTTGGAGACAACTGGATGAGATAAGAGCTGGTGCTGGCCTGTCAAAGAAACATTTCTTGCATTTTACTCCATGCTTGTAAGCAATCCTGGTCTACAAAACTGGCTTTTGTCACAGTCTTTCTCTCAGCACTCAAAAATTAAGTGTTCCTATGTTGCTTTGAAAATTCTTTACTGTGGCTCTTAAAGGTTCTCCTAAACTGTAGCTGGAGAGTAAAATCCCATTTTAATTACCCTAAATTGTTTCATTTCCAGGGATCAAGGTGGTCGGACGTTATGTGGTGTTATGAGAATTGGCTTGGTTGCAAAGGGCTTGCTGATAAAAGATGATATGGATCTGGAGCTGGTTCTCATGTGCAAAGAAAAACCCACAAAGACCTTGCTATGTATCGTTAAAGACAATCTCCCAGCTCAAATTCAGGTGAGTTAATCTGGAGCACTCCTTCCACAATTGTTGATAGCACTGCAAGGGCTATTTGGGGAAAGGCTGGAATTTGTTCCAACAAGAAAGACAACTGATATAAAGGAATATACTCTGAATCTAGGATGGCATCTGGGGCATGTGACATGTTTAATGTGGTGACATGAGGTTCTTACCCACAAAATGTAACCTCTTACTGCTGTTGTTGCCTACTCCCATTTGTGCTGTCAGCCCCTGGGAGGGCAGCTGACCTTTGTGTGTGTAACTAAGCCAGTGTGGGTTTGGGCTCTCTGGTCCAACCAACATGGGCTGAGCTGCAGAAATCTTCCCTGCTCACGTGTGTGACTCAGTCCTGTTGTCGTGCCCTGCCTGAACCTGCAGTTCCCCATTGCAGCTGCTTTGCTTGGGCTGTTGCCACATAAACCCCTCTGTGTTGCTGGGGTGAGAACGTGTCACTTTAGGTGGACACTCATTTTGGCTCTTGTTAATCATGAGCTCACACTGTTTTGATTTATGGCTACTTAATTCTGATGGTGGCACCCAGTGGGCAGCAGTTGGAGCTCGTTTTAGGGATGCCACCTCTGGGACAGAGTTCTGGGGCTGAGGAATCAGTCCAGCTTCCAGACTCACCAACACTGGTGCCAAGGAACTGCCCTCAAATATTCCACTGCAAGTGCCCCTCTCCAAACCACAACCAAACTCAATCTGCCTTTCTCCTGGTCTGCTTTTCTCCCCATGTTTTGCCATTCTTGGTAGCTGTTTGTTCTCACCATTCATTTTCTCACACAAAGGACTTGTTTTAGTGAGCTAATGTTGTTCCTAGAGATGTGGCCCTATCCACAGCTAAAAATGCAAAGGATCTTTTGAGTAGTAAAGAGTAAATTTTACTTGTTTGAAAATGATAGGGATGTATTGAATATTAAAGAGTAAATTTTGTGGTGGGGCATGAAATGAGGAGGGTTGAAAGTGAGAAAAAAATTAATATGTGCTTTAAAAAAGTAAGATAACATGAGACAATTAAAATATGCAAAGACTGAATAAATTCAATGGACAGGCAGGTAAGATGCCATGGGGGAGGACTGAGGGATTACAGAAAAGATGAGGGAAGAGGACTCTGACTTGTGAAATGCTACAACTGTTGTTGGGCATGGAAGACAAGGAGAGGCTCTGCAGAGGGATCAGATGCTGGAAGCAAAGGAGGGTTTAGGCCCATTAGTGGACAAAAGGAGCAAGTGAGGTACAGAGACTCAAGAGCTTCTGCTGTGCTGCTTTGAAGGCTCCTGGCGAGCAGATGCTCAGCCATTCTCATCCCAACAATAAAGGAGCTGGAGAGCAGATTGCAGCAGGGAAGGAGTCAGGACAGACATCCTAACTACCAGTCTGCTGCACCAGATCCACGTGGAAGGGATGACTGGAGGACTCTGAGCCATCTGGGGCTCTCCTTGTGCTTCTGGAGGTTGAGAGAGGTCCCCAAGGGCTGCTGAAAGACCTGCAGAGAGATCACTGCAGAGAACTCTGATACAATGCACAGCAATGGGACAAATTCTAAGGCAGTTGTAGCACTGCCTACAAAAGAAATGTTTTAAATTGTTTTTAATGAGGGAGGCAAGGCTTCCTTTGTTACTGCAATGCCCTGTAGCCTTCTCATTAGCTGAGGCACATACACAGATTCTTCACTTTTTCACTTGATTGGGAGAGTCTTGAAATCTTTCTTGGTGACTTTCAGAAACTTACAGAAGAGAAGTATCTGGTGGAGGAGCATGTAAATGAGGCAGCTATTGTTATCCATAACACAAAGGAGCCCAAGCTCACTTTGAAGGTGATACTCACATCCCCTCTCATCCGAGATGAAGCAGAGAAGAAGGAAGGAGGTACACAGAGCGTTTTAACTTGATTTTAAGACTGTTCTAGATAAATGTCCTGACTGTGCAGCACAGGGTTAATTGAGAAGTAGGCTTTTAATTGTGCATCATGTACTGACTAGACTGGCTATTGCCACCATCGGTTATATTATTTGTGCCTTAAAAAGACAACAGTCACTTAATTTTCATGTCAATATGCATAGTTTTCCTTTGCAAGCAATATTCCTACAGTGTTGAATCTGACATACAATTAGATCTTAGTTCTCCTTTCTTTCAGACTTGCTACTTAATTCTTGAGCACCTGGTGCTGCGCAGTCTTGTTTGCAGATTAAGTCAGTCAAGTGGGATTGGTTCATAGTTTCTTGAAAAACTCATAAAAATGTTTCTCTTTGTGTAAAAGCCCTCTCCTGCAAAGCTCGCCAGTGTGTCGTCCTGGCCCTCAGTTTTTATTGATTGATGATGTGTATGTTTCTGGCT
This sequence comes from Pardalotus punctatus, assembly GCA_013400915.1. Classification (NCBI taxonomy): domain Eukaryota; kingdom Metazoa; phylum Chordata; class Aves; order Passeriformes; family Pardalotidae; genus Pardalotus; species Pardalotus punctatus. Next base: position 27,824 of record VZTX01020275.1, read on the forward strand.
TTAAGAATTTCCTAACTGGGATACAATTGAAGTTATGGTGCTGTGATACAGCACTTTTGCTTCTGAATTGAACATTGTACCTCATGTCCTTAGAGTAAAATAGTTCTAGCAAACTGTCACTTAGTCCTTTCCGTTCCTTCTCCCTCACCGCGGTGTCCGACACAGTTCCGTGCCCGTGCTGCAGGAATAGTGACTGTAGTGCCAGTGAGGCTGGAAACAAACTGACAGCAATAGAGAAGAGCAAATGTAGCCACACTTTACTGTATTTTGAAAATCTTGTCAGTAATTTCTGCTTCCGCTTCCCAAACCTATCCCTAGAAACTTTGCCACTGGATGATGTCAGACCTTTGACCAACTGGCCACTCTCTGTCATGACAACTGAGGCAGCTGGGCCCGTGTGGGCTAGGGAACTCCCTGTCGCTCTCTTCCCATTTCTAGACTTGCCACAAGTCCTTTGCTTCCTCCCTGTCCCACGTGGAGTACCGGGGTGAGAAATGTTGGTCAGTTTCCCCTGATTTGGCTGGAGGCGATGGCAGGAAGGATCCCTTTCCAAGAGACATGGACCACTTTGGCAGCAGCTGAATGCAGAAAAATCTTATGGAACAGATGAATGGCAAAGATCCCCAAATTACGCTGGCTGTTTATTCTCAAATTAGCAACAATGCTGTTTCCAGGACCATTAAAAATAAACTGCATATTGCTTTAGTTGTTCAGCTTCCCACAAGATGCTGTGACCAGCCCTGGAGCTGCTGCAGCTCATCCACGTTCATGAGAGAGCACCAAGCACAGGGCAAATTTAGATGGTGAAGGATTTGTGAGGTTCCCACAAGGGGATGCAGTTTTGCACAAAGACTTCTGCCCAAGTATTTTCTTGCAAAAATTGATGCTGTTATGCCAGTGAAGTCCAGGAATTTCTGAATTCATCTCAAACTAAGGGAGGATTGGAATTTTTATGCTTTCTCATACTTAAAATGTAGGTGGTCTGGTTTTTTTTCAGTATCTTAAAATATTTTTCAAAGGTCTCTACTATATTTTTTCGAACTTAATGGTTTTACCACCTCTCTTGAAGTGGTTATACGCTGTCATTCTGCGCAGCTGCCAAGGACAGGGAAGAGGGTCATGGTTCTCATTTTAAAGCCCAGGTTCCTTGGCATTGATTCATGACAAAGAACAGAGACATTTATCATAGTCCTTTTCAAGGTATATGAAGCATTATGCAGACATCACTAAGTAAATCGAAAGGGGGGGATGCATTTTTTAAAAATCTTTCCAAGCATATTTAGATTCGAATCAGTTAGATTCAGACCAAAAAAGTTTCATGTCTAATATCAAGGGAGAATACAAGTGAAAACACCTTGATCTCCAAAGCACTGCCATATTTTTTCAGTGCTGCTGAACAATGCCAACCAAATGTAAATACATATTCTATGAAGTTTTAAAAACCTGTCAGTTGACTCCATGCATTCTTTTGACTGAAGGAGCTCAAAGTGCTGCTGAACTTGCCTTTCATCTTCCATGTAAGATAGGCCCGGGCTGCCTGAGCCTGTGGAAAACTGACCAAGGTTTCTGTGGTGGGATTAGCACTAATCTGTCCTCTAACAACCCAGGTCAGGCCAACGGCCCTCGTTACCAGTGCTCCCATTGTTCTGTAGGAATGCTGTGTGTGCCTTCATGCCCTGATGTCAGAATGTATCAAAAAACATTCCTGGATTTCTCTTCAGTCCCCACCTCTTTGGAAAAGTGTTCATGTTTAAGATGTGGTGTTCGTCCTATTTGTTTTTGCTGCTCCTTAGCAAAAATAAATAGTGGCCCAGTGTGTGTGTGCATTTTGGTGTTTCTCACGAACAGCTACCCATAAAGCTCTGCTTTCTCATGTTGAGAAGTCAAGCACCTAAATTTCCTGCATTTTGCATCAGTTTAAATTTCAAACTCCTTAAGAAACTGAATTTTTAGTCACAGCATCAAACATAAATTGGGCTTTCCAGACCAGAACCTTGTAGCTTGAAAACCAGTTGTTGTTACTGAGCATACAGTAACAACAAATTCTGTAATTATAAACAAGCTGGTTCACCAAAGTGGGGCCAAAGTCCCGTTGCTCCTGGAGCAGGACACAGCCAGTGATGCTCCCGAGGGGCCCAGGGCCTCTGAAGGGGCAGCAAGCTCCAGACTGAGCTCCCCTCTCCGGAGAAGACAAGGCTCCACGTATGGCTCAAATGCATGGAGCTGGCAGCTCCTGTGTGAAGGGAATGCGTACAGCAGGGGGAGAGAATTCCCGAGGGATTGGTTCTGCATTGCATAGTGTGGGCTAACATCAGGGCTTTAGAATTTACTCTTTACTAAACTCCTTGGATCACTGCCCTTGTTAAAACTACAAGGAAAAAAGGAAAGCTTTGCAATCCCATTTGAAAATTCTGATTTGGTCTCACTTTCCTGACTGGCAGAGCATGAAGAAACATGCCATTCTCCTGAGGGGGTCCGAAGGGAGCCCGCTGCAAGCCGCTCGCCCTCTCCACTGCCTGTTCTCTTCATCTTTCTGTTTAATAGAATCTTGCACCCAAAAGTTGGTGGACTGCAACATCAGGACGCTGGGGCTGAACTAGCAATTGGCAAAATTCTCCAAGATACTTGTAAATTAGACCTTGGGAAATGACCTTAATCCTGTAAGAAAAAGTATGGTTCTAAATTGTTGAAACAAATCTTCAGGGATTTTTGGTTCACCCAAATGACAGGTGACATGTATTCTATTTGGTTTGTAGTTTAAAGGAAAAACTCATTTACCTTGTCAATGGTTGCAACTCTTTGGCAAAGCTTCATACAACACTGAGCCCCAGTTCATTGCAAAAAAATAATGATTTTGCAGTCACCTTTGCCATTTCTAACGTTTTAAAATAAGATTCTGATCATTCATTGACAGTACTTGTTTGATACAATACTTGAGCTTTAAGCAGATGTTTATATTGTCTGCAGTGAAGTTTTCTCAGAGAACTACCCCGATGGATGTTGAGTAATCCTGTGTCACAAAATGTCACTCCTGAAAACAACGAAACTGCAAAGGAAATTTAGAAGCAAATCCTGTGTTCCAAAGTGACCTTTTGTGCTCAAAGAAAGCCAGAGCTTTGAGACTTTGCAGCTTTCATTTGGAAAACAGACAAGAGGAGTGATTAATCCCAATCCTGGAATGCTGTTGATGAGGGCAATAACAAACAATGCAAATATCTGCTGTGAAGTTCACAGGGGTTAGAAAATAAGCCTATAGCACTTGAGTCAGCAGCTGCGAACTGCAACCACCACTTGTCAGGCAAGATACTGGTTCTGTTCAGTTTTACACTGATGGGGTTTTTTTGGCTTTGGCCTCTTTTATTCATCATAACATCAAGTGCTTTTACCAGAGTAACCTTCCCAGGGAATGACTTAGGGGAGGCAGCCTTAACATTAAAGTTGCAATTGCTTATGCAGCCAATCCCATTCAAAGTAACCCATGAAAATGTACTTGGAGAAGGCACTAACAAACCAATGGTACTTTTTTTCTCCTCACGTGTCCTGTTATTTTAAATGTCATACTGGATTTTGCTTATCTAGCAGAGTAGAGTCTTCAATTTGGAATGGATTCAGTATTTCATTCAATTCTGCAAAGGTCTCTAAAGACCTGGAGAATTGACCATATGAATAATGAAAAAGAGTATAGTTCCAAATTATTTATTTCTAAGTCAAGAGTAATTATGAATACAATTATGTATTCATAGGAAAACAACATATTCAAGGTTTTAGTTGAGCCATGGATTCACTTTGTTATTCCAGTTGTTCTCAACATCAGCTAAAACTAGTATCTTTGTAATGTGATTTCACAGCAATGTAGAATCTGTCATTTACACAGAATTTCCAGAGAATCTGGATGATTTAATCCTTTGGATTAAAGTAAAATAAATATGGAAGAAAGGACTGATGGAGAATTCCTCTTAATGTAGAACTAGGTGTGACTGCTAAAAGCAGTTTGTTACAAGCTGGTTGATAAAAAGAGAAAGGGGGGGAAGGAAAACAAGTGTAAACCTGGACAGAAAAGATCCGTGTCCTGTCTCTCAAATCCATCTTTGAATTTCCTCTGTTGGTTTCAGTTGCTGTTGGGCAGATTTTTACAAGAGGGCACTTTCTCTCGAATACATGAATGACCTGGAAGTTATCAACCCCACTCTTTCATATGCTCTGGTTATATGAAAGACTAAACTAAAATACTGTACTAGCATTTCCTGTATATTTCTTTATTTGAAGTATACTGGCTAGTACTGTTCATGCAATAGTATTTCAAATATATTCAATGTTTTTCTTTGGAATTCTCAATAATTGCATGGATGTAATTTCACTTTCTACCTATTACATTTTTTTTATTACCCCCTGAGAATATCTTCCTCTTATCCAAAGAAGCTTTGAAATTCTGTGCCACCTTTGTGGAATAAAAATCACAAAGACGGGAAAGAAGAGGAAAAAAAGCCCAATACATCCCAACAGAAAAAAAAAGTGCTATAGAGCTATTTTCTGCCCTAAAATGTGTTCTACATTTTTAATAAGATCCCAGATTGTCTGTAGCAGTGGCCATCTTTATTATTACTATTATTTTACAAGGAGTGAATGCCTTTGCTTCTGTTGCACACGTGCACCTTTAATGGCTTGTTTAAATTAAATAACACCGTGCACTTAAATTCTGGGAGTCTTATTATCTCATTGAGATGCTGCCGCTCTTTTTGTATTGTGACAGAAACCCCTTGGTCAAATTGTATCTGTCTCTTTTTATCCCATTTTTACCAGTAGATAATGTTGCGATGAAAGATCCTCCGGACTTATTGGACAGGCAGAAATGCCTGGAGGCCTTGGCGTCTCTGCGGCACGCCAAATGGTTTCAGGTTGGCTCTTTGTTCTTACCTTGTTGTTATTGTAGCCTTGCGAGGTTTAATTTGAGACAGTTTTAATTTTAATGCCTCTTTAATTTCTGACTAGTCCCTCCTAGGGCAAAGGTCTAGAATTCCAAACTCAGTGCTGTACTGTGCGAGGGCAAACATGACAGGGAGACAGTCAGCTGGTACAGAGTTGTCATGAGGCTACAAAATCAGTCTTGACATTTCGCTGCCTTTTTTATTCTTCTAAATTCACGTGTCGTACTTTTATATAAAAGTGTTTTTATTCTGCATGAAGCTGATTAAATATTAAGTAATGATAATTTTTAAAAAAATCTATCCCAGGACTCTGTGCATTTAAAAAGAAAAGCAAAATTGAAGGCCAGGCTTTTGCAGGTGTATTGGAATCATTTTGTTTGTTTTAGGCCAGGGCAAATGGATTAAAATCATGTGTAATTGTCCTTCGTATTCTGCGGGATTTGTGCAACAGAGTCCCCACATGGGCACCACTGAAAGGCTGGGTAAGTACTGAAAGAGCTGAAGGCCACAAGGTCATGTCTCAGATCTCCTGAGGGTTGTAGCAGTGTCTGGACAGGAGAAAGAAGAGCCTTGTATGAGATTCCTCCTTCCACCCCTGTCCATTTGCTCCCCATTAACTGCTGCCCTGTGGGGCAGAGAGGGCGGGTAGTCCTTGAGTCTGTGACACACTGATCCCACGGGAAGGGACACACTGCTGTGTGCCTTGTGTGTCCCAGAGGATTGGCAGTAGCCTCCCACTTGTTGCCTTCCATCCCTCTTGTTGAGTTTTCCAAAACCATCCTGCTCCTGTGACAATGCCACTCCTGCCAGCGGCTGTTCCCCCTTCCTGGGGCAGGTTTGCTCTGCATGCCTGGAGAGGAACATTGTAGGGCAGCAGAGGTGGTGCTTCTCTTGTGTGCAACTGAAAACCCTCTGAGAGGAGAACTCACCTGACTTAACTTCAGAGACCCCCTTCCTTTTTGACTTTTTGGGCAGACAGTGGAGAGCAGCTGGGTGTCCTCAAAAGGCGAGTCAGAGCAGGGGACAAAGACATGTGCCATGCACAAGGACGTGGCCTCCTCTGGAGTAGGTCTCTGTCCTTCAGACCTGTAGTGGATTAAAGTAACCTGATGTGAATGTTCATCCCCTCTGCCCCCATATTTAACTGCAGTCACAGTTACCCTTGTGTCCATACTAATCGTAATTTAATGTCTTCTAGCCACTCGAGCTTATATGTGAAAAATCTATAGGTACTTGTAATAGACCTTTGGGCGCTGGGGAAGCGTTGCGACGAGTGATGGAGTGTTTGGCATCTGGAATTCTACTTCCTGGTAAGGGGCCAAATGAACTCCAGGAACACAAGGGCTTGGTCAGCCAGCCTTAACATTTAGCTGTTCCTGTAGGATTACGTGAGAAACACCTGCCATGAACTCTGAATCTGCTGTGGAGTGAAATTAATGGTGGTCACTGTGTGAATGATACTGCTACTGCAGGAGAAGTTAATGGGGAATGTTAGATTTGTTTATAAATTAACTGCTACCTCATTAAGGGGTTGCAAGTAAATAGACTTAATGATTATCTGGTTTCTATAGATTCCTTGAACTCTACACACCTGTCCAAATTATTTGTTCGTTTTCTTCTAAACATAGAGCTTTCAGTTCATATGATTACCCACGTGCAGTGTTTACCCTGATAAGTTCTGTGGCCACTCCAAGGGCATAAAACCTCAGTTTGCTTTGTGTGAGGCCTGAGTCCCTGCTGGAGAAGGGGTGCTGCCCACTCTGCAGCAGCTGGGCTCAGCTGCTCTGTCAGTCCCTGTTTGCACACTGCTGCTCGTTCCTCTCAGTAATCCCTGTTCCTCTCCCTGCCAGGGGGCCCAGGTCTGCACGACCCCTGCGAGCGCGAGCCCACGGACGCTTTGTCTTACATGACAGTTCAGCAAAAAGAAGCCATTACACACAGTGCTCAGGTAGGAAACTCAACGTGTGTGCAGCGACAATGAGGAGTTCAGCTCATTAGCACCATTTATTCTCTGCCAGTGTGGCTTGTTGTCATGGCAGTCCTGACAGTTCTTGTAGTGCACTGTCCTGGAAAGGTTAAATCATAGCTCAGGAGTGCAAGAGTTAAATGTGTGTGAAATCCCATCCTTGCAATAGCAGTGGGATGTCTGTGCACCCACCTGTGCTCCCAGCACAGAGCCCCTGGGTGGGCTCCCTGTCATTGTGCCCTGCACTGTTACAGAAATTCGTGAGTTTTACATTTTGAGACATTAGCATTTTCCATCCACAGCCACTGCAGAAGCCAGCTGTAAAAGCTATCTTCTTGTCTATCAAAACCATAGAAGTAGTTTTGTGTCTAAAGACTTATTAAAAACCTTGGACAAATGAGGTGAAATCCTGCTGTGATTAACTTGTGTTTCTACTGTCCCTTTCAGCATGCGCTCAGATTATCAGCCTTCGGGCAGATCTATAAAGTTTTGGAAATGGATCCCCTCCCATCAAATAAGTCATTTCAGAAATATTCCTGGTCAGTAACTGACAAAGAAGGTAGGTATAATCTGTTCCAAAAGTCACTAATTGGGCAGTAAACTAGAAGTTAATTTAGAATGGATTAAGTTCTGAATTATGTGCTGTGAATGTGAAGTAGAAGCTTTTCTTTGTTATATGTGATTTTTTAAAAAGTAGTATTTCTTTGTGCGGAAAAAATCTGGAAGTTCTGTTCTCTAGAATACCAAGAGAGGAGAGGCAGAACAGCTACAATATAGCTGATGACTTTAAGCACAAAGTCCTTTGGCATCAGAAGAGCAGAAGTAGTGCTTGATTCTTACGCTGGGAAGGAGAAACTGTAGACTTGTCAAAAAGCATATAATGAGTGTCCATAATAAGAATTACTCAAAAATTCTTCCTAGAAAACCATATATATCTAATAAAAAAAATTTCCATGTGTATTTTCTGTAAAAACAATACTGTTGGAGGTCTTGCTTAGACTAACTGTGGAAAACAGCACTGCAGGTTTGCAGTCCTTACCCCACATGTGGTATTGGACACAGAGGTCCTGTATGGCCTGGCAGAGTGAGCAGTAAACCAGTATTGGCTTCTGTGTAGCAGTAAGAAAGCTGTGACTGATGGATGAGCTCTTTCCACTATAAACAAGCACGGATCAGTGTGGGACTAATCAGACTCCTGCTGTGGGATCTTGTTTTTCTAATGGCATGTGTTTTACAAGGAACTTTATACCCTAGGTACAGGCTCGTCTGCTCTGAAGAGACCATTTGAAGACAGTGTTGGGGATGATAAGGATCCAAATAAAAAGATGAAGCGTAATCTGAGGAAAAGTAAGTGCAGCACTTCTGTATTCTGTTTTCAAAGACTTATTGTACAGGAGGAGCTGGTTTAAAAGCTTCTCTGTTTTAGTGTGCTAGAGCATGTGAAAAACTCTTTGGAACAAAATTGTCGTCTCTATCACCCCGCATTCAGAATGTCAAACACATCTCCTACTGTGCATCTGGATCTCCCCTGACATGCTTTACTAACTGAATGATTTGCATTTTTAAATGGGATTACCTATCAAATTACACCAGAACTGAAGTTGCCCAATCAGCTGAGGTCACATCCCTGTACTGTGGGGTCTTTTTAAAGTACCGCAGTGACTTTGCTGAGTGAAGATTGCACTCTCTTCATTCTTCCCCTTCCAGAGTTAGTTGTGGGTCTCTCAAGACCTCCCACAAGGAAAATAAAATCTGCGAAAATGTTAATGTTGCAGATATGCACAGTCTAGAAGTCTCTTGACATTACTGGGATCCAGGCATTCTGGGGGCTATTTTCATTGTGCTACTTGAATGCCAGTTCTGGATCTGGTTCCCCATTAGCCACAACACTTGTTACTCCTTTTAGAGCAGCCAGGAAGAATACAGCTAGCTGCAACAGAATGGTGTTAATGTAAAACTGGGTCATTACAGTTGTTACCCCAAATAAGAATGGCTTATGAAAGGCTTGACGGCATTATGGCTCTCCTCACCCTCGTGAGAGGCTGAGAAGTGGTCTTGCTCCTTGATACAGAAGAAGGCACTGAAATGCAAACTGTTTCATTTTTCTGTTCATCTTGTTTTGTTCGTTTTCCTCCCCCTTCCTTCCCCTACCCCTTCTACTATCTTGTACTAGTACTAGATAGTAAAGCAATAGATCTCATGAATGCTCTGATGAGGCTGAACCAAATCAGGCCAGGGCTTCAGTATAAGCTGCTGTCACAGTCTGGTCCAGTCCATGCCCCAGTCTTCACAATGTCTGTAGATGTTGATGGTACGACTTATGAAGCATCAGGACCTTCTAAGAAAACAGCCAAGCTCCATGTGGCAGTGAAGGTAAGGCAGCCTGAAGTAATCTGCTAACCCCAGATTTTGGGATGGAGTATGAAATGGGGTTAGAACTAGTAATGTGCAAGGTCAGCATTAAAAAAATATTCATTAAGCTGAGCTACTCACTGTGTGCTCTAAACACAGCTGGGCATGGCTCAAGGAGCATCCCTGGTTTTGTGCTAGTGGTGGGGAAGATCTTCCCAGGGCTCTGCAGGTCAGCTCATGTTGCAATGGACTGAATGTGGGGGTCTAATCCTGGATGGGAGGGGCTCACTTGTGTTCTGTTCTACTCCTTCCTCCTGTTGGTTTGGAAATGGCATGTTGGTGGCTGCTTCTTTCTCCCCCTCCTTCTCTGTGTCCATTCTGGGCTTGTGAGCTCCTGGAAATACAGAGTTCTGTCCTCAGTGTCCGAAGAGTACCTCTGTGTACTGGGGTAAATTATACAAATGATTTTTCCAGTCAGATTTCCAGTAGGACACTGTAGTCACTCAGGGACTGGCCAACCTGCTGGTGCTTCCTGTAGGTGCTCTACCTGACAGCAGGACAGACTGGAACACCCAGCATGAACATCCACCAGATGTGATGCCTGGGCCCATGGCTTAGTGGTGGGCCTGGCAGGGCTGGCTTAATGGGATGGTTGGACTGGATGACCTTAAAGGTCTTTCCCAACCTAAATGAGTCTCTGAAAGAACCTCTGTTAATAGAACTGCTCTTCTGATAGGAACAGGCCCATCTGTCATTCTGTGCCTCATTTTGTTTTGAACAAGAATTTCCTTTTTAGAAGCTTCATCTGGCAACTTTCTGCTTCCCTTTGATTTCAGTTTTGAAAATCCCATTGTCCTATGTGCTTTCAAATTCAAAGTGTTCAGAAGTATCTGAGGGCATGTGTTGTTCCTCCAGGAAAAGTAGCTCTCTGCATGTGTGTCCTCCCAGACCTGCTGCCTCACTCTTTTATTTTGCCTTCCTCCCTAAAGTTTAAAAAACAAAACAAAAAAAAACCAAAACCAAAATACCAAACTACTGAAAAAAAACCCCAAAACAAAACAAACAAAAAAAACTCTAACAAGAAAAAAAGCCCAAAAAATCCTCTTGCCCTGAAAAACTGTGACTGCTCTGCCCTTGAACCTCTCTGCGTCAGCCAGATCTGTGCTGGTGCCGACCCAGCTCTGTTTTCTCTAAATTTACACATCAAAACATCCGCGATTCAAGCCAAGAGGAAATGGGTGGTGTGGTCAAGACTTGCTTTTTTTTCTTTCTTTCCCTTCTCGGCAGATGCAGACCCTGCCTTGCCAGTCTTATAAGAGGGAATAACGCGATCATTTCCCTTTCTAATCTGACCTTCTTAAAAAAGAAGCCCTGAAAATGCAGCCAGATGTACCCCAAGTGCATGGGAGCTGAGTTTGGGGTTACCCAGGCAGTTCTCAGCTCAGGGTTAGAACCCAGTGATTTCTGCAGACTTTGTTCTTGGGATGAAATTTTCAGCACAGCTGCAGGTTCCTTTCAGTTTCCCTTGGCCCTGTGCGTGGTAGCTCTGTACAGCTGTGTCAGGAAGCTGGGTAAGGGAGAGGCTAGCCTTGCCCATGGAGGATGTTTTTGAAGGAACTGAACTCCAGAAGTACCATCTTGTACAAGGCTTTAATTCTCACAAGACTGTCACGTTTGCCCCACAGTCCATCTCTTGATCTGTCCATAGACACAGAGGGGGGGGATATCATGCATGAAACAATTTCCTTATAAGGCCATTAAACAGTGTCTTTAATCTCTTATTTTACAATGAATTCTTGAGATGATGAATGATGCTCATGAGTATCTCTGAGACTAAAATTCTGCTTTATGTTGATTCCACTTTTGGAAATTATTTTCCCCATTGATATTGTATTCCCCACTGATAACCACTGAAGTGGGTATCTCCATTTCAATTCCAAGAAAACTAAGATTCTCAGCAATCTGCCTTTTTTAAGTGTATGGTGGACTGTTTTTGGCGTTGTGATCAGCTTTGTATTTGTTCCTGTTCTGCTGCCTCTGTCTCAATTCATTTCATGGGGCTTTGTTGTAGGTTTTACAAGCAATGGGGTATCCAACAGGTTTTGATGCAGATGTGGAGTGTGTAAGTTCTGATGAAAAATCAGATACTGAAGGTAAAAATGAAACATCATCTTCAATCTCAAGCAATAATAATACTGGAAATTCCACAGCTGACACCTCCGCTACCCTAGAGGTGAGGATTGCATTGAAAGTACGAGTGGCAGGGAGGTGTGGGCTTTGGGGTTTCACTTTTTGTTGGGTTTTTTTTTTCTGTTCTTCTGCTTGTCAAGATGGTAAAACATTATTTTTTTTCAGTTGGGAGACAATTTCTAGAGACTGTGTAATCACAGGTAATTTAAACTGCATACATGTTTAGTCCACTGAGAAATTTTCAGGGAAAGGGAAATGGAGTATTTGAATGGAACTGCCCTGTTTTTATCCATAGCTGAGAGAATTCTATTGCAGACTGATCTGCTGGCATGCTGAGATCTCTGCTTTACCTTGCTTTCCAAACAGTTACAGATATTTCTACTGAAACACGTGACTCAGGGCATGAGATTCTTCAGTCTGAGCTTGGTAGTGCCAGGACATAAATAGATGGGGCAGCAGAGGTGTGTGCAGGGCTGGGAACGCCAGTCTCGGTGTGAAAGCCTTCGATTTCAAGGAATTTGACACCATGGCCCCACCTTCAGCTTTGCATTCTCTCAGGGTTGCAATTCCAAGTGCAACTGGTGTCATGTTTAGTTTGTGCAGGCACCAGATCAGGCCACGAGGACAGTAGCCCTCACCAACAGAAATAAACAGGTGTGCCTTCCATGATACCACTGTTTGTCCTCCTGCCCTTTGCTGTGCCAGCACCACAGGTTATGCTGCAGCCAGGGCAGCGTTACCTGTGAGCCAGGTCTGCAGGTTTGTTTGTCTTTTGGAGAGAAAGGCTCTGAAGTAACACCCTGCATGTCTCTCTAGGTAAGAACTCAGGGTCCCATACTCACAGCAAGTGGCAAAAACCCGGTGATGGAGCTCAATGAAAAGAGAAGAGGTCTGAAGTACGAGCTCATCTCCGAGACAGGGGGAAGCCACGACAAGCGCTTTGTGATGGAGGTGAGTGGAGCAGAGGTGCAGCTGGTTATTACTGGTGTAGCAGAGTCACTTGCTGCTGCAGCTCACATTCTGCCTATTTTGCTTTTTGCAATGCACACCTGTGGTGGTGATTTCTCAGGTTTTTATGGATCTTATTGCTGCTGTGATGATTCAACTGGGGAAAGGAATAGCCTTTCTACTTTAAGAAAATACAGTGGGAATGACAACTGGATTCTGACAGCCCCAACTTCATGACAAGGAAGACTCCAGGGTATGGGCTAAATCCAGTATCCAACAGATACACTGGTCCTCTTTGAGTTGCACTTGTAGTTTCCAGATTCCCAGTATCTGTGAAATACTGGTTCTCAAAATCACCTTGGTATCCTTTAGCAGTTTCAAATCTAGAATCAACAGAAATTTGCCATATAAAACACTGAGGGTGTTTTTTCCTACTGAGGTTCTTTATGGGTGGCACGTCAGCTGAGTCGGTGCAGCATGGTGTTCCCATGGATCAATACTAGGCATAAACTCATGTCTTAATTTTCAGGTAGAAGTAGATGGGCAGAAGTTCAGAGGTGCAGGCCCAAACAAGAAAGTAGCAAAAGCAAGTGCTGCATTAGCAGCCCTTGAAAAACTGTTTTCTGGGCCTAATGCAGCAAATAACAAGAAAAAGAAGATTCTTCCTCAGGTAAGAACTGTCACTTGATTTTTGGACCATTATCCCAGCTCTGGGTTGGTTTTTGATACAGAAGGCAACATTCTAGTAAAGTGATGTTAACACAGGCCGGTGTTGTCGTGAGCTGGTTGTTTGGGGGTGAAATTCTGGCCCTGCTGCAGTTACATGGGTTCAGGAGGGAAAGGGAGATGCAAAACCAGTGCTGTAGTGAGGAGAGGAAGGTTGGAAGGAGGTGGGAAAGACAGGAGGGAGGAGCAGCAGAGAGGGGGTCAGAAGCCAGCAGTGTTCAGCACAGCCATGAGGTAAATAAGGCACAGTCAGAGGGAAGGGATTGCCAGGGCTNAAAAGACAGGAGGGAGGGTCAGAAGCCAGCGGTGTTCAGTCACAGCCATGAGGTAAATAAGGCACAGTCAGAGGGAAGGGATTGCCAGGGCTGGGCACAGGGAACGTGCTGGGCTCTGCAGGCAGCGATGGGGCTGGGACCCGCGGTGTCCCTGTCACTCACACCCTTTGGCACAGCACCGTCCAGTCTGTGCTCAGCCAGCCTGGCACATCAGGCATGTTTACAGAGCCCTCTCAAAGCAGGTGATTTAATGCAGGTGGCCTTGTATTCCAGCAACTCTTTCACTCTCTGAACTGCTATTTTTTGTCACTCTGGGCAGACTAAAGGGGTTGTCAATACAGCTGTTACTGCAGCAGTCCAGGCTGTTCGAGGCAGAGGACGAGGTGCTTTAACACGAGGGGCATTTGTTGGGGCAGCTGCTGCTACTGGATACATAACACCAGGTAAGGCACCACACTTGTAGCTGATAGTTTAGTTTTTGTCTGCTGGGGTGTTCTTTTTCCTTCACCTGTGTGACATTCACCTGTGCAAGGGATTTCTTTAACCATCTGAGATGAAGCAGAAGGCTTCATGGGGACTTAAATCAAACAGCTGGAAAGCTGGCAGAGTGTATCCTTTATGAGTGTACAGCTCAAAGCCTTGTGTGCACAGAGCACATAGTTATGGGCATAATGGCTTTCCTTATAATTTGTCTTCCTAGTTCACTGCCATGGCACAATTCCCAAAACTCTCCTTCTACCTAAGAACCTTCTGGATCACGTGCTGTTTAGCTTTAGGAGTGCATTTCCCAAGAATCCTTTGTGAACATGAAGTCAGCAGGCTCAATGCAGTCCCTGAGCTCCCAAAAACTTTCTACATGAATTTCACCTGGAAGAATCTATTAGTAGCTTCTGTGGTGGCCAGAAATGAAGGAATTTCTTTTCATGCTCTGGCTGACGTAAAGTCATCATCCCCACTGCATTGTTCTGATTAGCAGAAACAGCTTTTGAAGTCCAAGGGTTTCTGGTTCCCATTTCACATTTTCACAAGAAAATGTTAATGAAAGGGTCACCTTCTCCATCCTCTTACTTTTCAAAGTGCATTTTCTTTGTGACTCTACAGCATGTCTGAGGTTTGTGGGTGACATGTGAAAGGAATCCAGACATTGTTTTCACTTGTTATAAGAACCACGCATTTGTAAAAATGAGATGCTGAAGATGCCTTACTCAAAGCAAATCCAGTAGCTTCCAAAAAATTACACTTCTATTCCTCACGCTCAGGTTTTCAGATTACAGTGTGAGCTCTAATTACACCCTCCAGCAGCTCACACTTGCTAATAGCACAGCCTTGTTGTTTGGGAGCCTTCCTGCCTGGCACTGTTGGCAGCATGTCGTCTTCATTGTTCCTGTATGGTCATGTCATTTTAAATATTAAAACCCAGTAATTCATTTTTAATGGCTGTTAACATTGTTTTTGGAACTGTCTGTCTGCCTGAGGAGTCATTTAAGAGACACTTTAATCTGCCAGGGGCATGCTTCTTGCCAGTGTGGAATTATTCCAGAAATCATTTTAATTTCCCAGTCACTGTAGTTAAGCTTTTATTTGCCTTGGCCTTCACAGATTATTTCTCTCCATCCCCTATTCTTCTCAGAAATCGCTTACTTTTTGTGATGACACAAGCAGTCTTACCAGAAAAAAACCCTGTAAAGCCTCCATGAACTACTGACATGTAGAAACCAATGCTGGTGTTACCTGCTTTGCTTTTTTTCTCACTTCAGAGTCACACTCTGCTCACTGGGAAAAAAAGATCTGTTTGTGTGGAGGTGTTCACATGTCTTCTGTGGAACTTTGTCTGTTAGAAACGGCAGAGAAAGCAGAATTCACAGAAGCTTTACTGAGGGGGATGTGGCATCTGCCACGGCATCCAGCATTCCCCTCTTTACAAAGGAAATTTAGGAAAATGACTGTTCCTGCATAGACTGTACTTGTGCTTTAGGAAGAACGTAAGCAAATATGGGATGTCTTGGTCATGCCAACTCCATGTTCTGACTTGAGGGATTCAGTGGAAAAGAAAATGCTGAGGAAACGAAACAGGGAGTTTTAACTCTTTGATGCTGAGGCCTGAGAAAGTCCCTGTCAGCTTGTTCTTCAGGCCACCATGTAGGAACATTTCAGTGTTTTCAGCAATATTTGTATGTATTGGTGCGAGTTTGGTTTTGCTGTGCTCCTGCTTCAGCACACGGTTGCTGCCCATGTGCAGGTGTGCAAACAGTGACAGGCAGTGCAGGGAATGACACCCCTCCCTCTGTTTCCCCTGCAGGCTATGGAGCACCGTACGGATACAGCACAGCAGCACCAGCCTACGGTACGTACAGCCCTGTAATTAACACTTAAGAAATCATGCAGAAACTGTTGTGGCAGTCCAAATGTGGCAGTCCAAGGAGAAATTCAAAGAGATTAAAAGCTCTTAAACCATGACAACAACACCACTTTTATGCCATAACCTTGTGGTTCTTTTTTGGTTGGAGTAGCTTTTTGCCTCTGCTTTGCCTGGTCTGTGGAAGGACTGCTTGTTCTAATTGCCTGTTCCCTTCATACTGGAACCCAGTCGAATTTCCCTTACTTTTTACAGCCAGTCTGTGCTCCATTCAAAGACTACCGAAGGGCCTATTTCAGCATCTCTGACCCAGATTTAGCTAAATGGCATTACAGTAACATTGGTGAAATGTTTGTCTCCAAGTGTGACTTGTGGACAAAGCTCCCTTAATGCTGTCAACTCTTTGAAGTCTATGGGCAAATACCCCCCTACCCCCACAGGCTAAAACACCACTGCTTGGGACACCAGGATGGGGTTTGGGTCGTTGGTACTGGTCGCAATCAGTCTGTGAGGCAGCCAGGACATGGTCACTTGCCACAATGCTTTTCACTATGAAACATGTTCTATTAGGCTGGCAAAGCACTGGTTTCATGGAGATTGTAAAATGAGCTGATAACCAGAGAGCTGTGATGGGTTTTTCTTAACTCGGCTTCTCCCTCCCCACTGGCTTGTTTTATGCTGGACTAACAATGCATTCCTCTAACCGGCCCTTTTGGTTACTTTGAATGAGGTTTATGTGGCAATGGGAGCAGGGCAGTTTGGAGTCAGTGATATGTCCTGGCACACACAACGTGAGCCCACCAGCACCAGTCCCACCAGCCTCTCCTGCGGCAGGGACTGATCAGAGTCTGCTGCCCAAATGACCAGCATGTTTCAAGGCGTGGAGTTTTTCATATGGGAGACTTTTGCTTTTTAGCATTTGTAATACTCATTTCTCCCAAATCTGTCTAACTTGGGCAATACCAACTCCCCTGATATCATTATAAAATTTTAAAATATTTTTAAATGTTGATTTCGTTACTTTTCTAGAGGTATGAGCTCTAACATGGCAAAAATGCTGCAGCTTTATGGAAAATGTTTGCTTTACCTGACTGGGACCAGCTGGTCTAGTTGTGTACTGAAAGGAGAGGGAGAATGGGCCCACGGGCTGACCTCAGTGCTCAGAATTGGAGCAAACCTTTCTGGTTTTGCACCTGCTGACTGGCCCCGTGCTCTGACAGAAGGGCAGCTGGCAGCAGTGCTGTCCCATGGAGTGTTGTCCTTTGTGGTGCATCACACAAGGAGCAGTGACATGTTTTCTCAGGCAAAAATGAAATTTAGTTAGGGGTATGGATTTTTTAAAAAAATTGGTTCTTTCCAAACAACAGTCTCAGACTATAACTAGGATTAGTGGTATCTGCATGTCTGTGTTTTTACAATCAGTGACACAAGGAATCATTTCCCCGCTTAAGGCAGGAATACAACTGTTACTGAGTCTCCTTGCAGCTCTTCCTGCTTTTTTCATTCATTCCTTCTGTTTTGTGGGTTTTTTTCTCGTACGCTTATTTTGGGAGCTGGATTTTAAGCATTTAGCTGTGTAAATGTGACATATCACTGACTTCAAAGCATTGTGGAATTGGATGCCCCCATTTTTCACATAAAGAGTTTCTGTTCTTAATGTCTTATGATTGTGATGCAAAGTTCTGGGATAATGCTTTTTGGCTGTAAGGTAAACATGTCTCTTTGCCTTTGTAAGCTGTTGCATGTTGGGAAACTTCACTTTGATCATCTGGTGCTCTGAAATACCTGCTGTTGCTGCTTTGTGATTTCTAAATGGATACATAGGTTAAATACTAGAATTTAAATAGGCAAGATTAAAAAACCAAACAAACGTTTAATTGTGCAGAAGTTTGTGAGGCCACAAGAACTCTAAAATAATAATGAAATCAGGCAGATGTCAATCTTTCCAGATTTAGTCCTTCAACACAGGAGAGGACGTGCAGAATAAGGAAGCAGATGCAGAATTTACTGTAGGTGCTTGATTTTTGGCTGACCTACCTGGATGCTGATCAAAACTGCTGAACAGTTTCCCTGTGAGTTGTATTTTATGCACAGCAGTGCCTGTCTAGAATATCTGCAATTGCAACTGGCCTGTGAAATTACCTAACGCAGAACAAGCTAGTAGAGATTAATTACCATAAAGATTATGAAATAGAGCTTCAAGTCCAAATACACACTCTTTTGGGAAAATCAGTTCCTTTAATTTTACCAAACACCAGGATGAAAATGAAGCAGACTTTAAGCTATAACCATCTGTCTGAAATAGTGCAAAGTGGTGAAGTGTTACTGTTGATGGGACTCTGCACCCTGACGTCACACTGACTGACTGATCTGGAAAAGGTTAATGAGAACACTACTGTAAGGTCTTATCTGACTTTCTTGGATTGCTGAACTTATTTGGAGTCCTCTCCCTTTCTTCTCTCTGTAGGTTTACCCAAGAGAATGGTTCTGTTACCAGTTATGAAATTCCCAACTTACCCCGTTCCCCACTACTCATTCTTTTAGCAAATGGCAGAAGCTAATTCCCATTGATTGAACAACACAGTACAGTACAGAATGTTAGAAGACAAAAAGCCTTTTTATCCTGTTTTCTTTGAACACATACTTGAGCAAAGTCATTTGTAAAGAAACATCTTTTTCCTACTTTTTGATTTTAACAAAATGCAAATTTAGTTCTCTAAAACTTGAAAAAAAAATGTTCTGTGAATTGTTACCTCATTTTCAAATAACTTATACCAGCCTTCTGTTATAGGGAAGAACTAGAAGCTTAAATCTTACGTTTTAAATGAAGTATCCGATTATGTAAAATTAAATTTGTGAAGGATGTATAGAATATAAAACACTGATCACAAATAAACTGTTTTGTTGTAACACAAGAGTACTGCCTGTTTCCTAATGCAGTCACACAGACTCAGTTAATGACCTGTATTTGTTGTAGGGTTATTAAATGCAGGGCATAGTTCTTTAAAAAACAAAAATAAAAATTTTTAAAAAACCAAACCACACAATAGAAACTTTACAGTTAACATTTAACTTTGTAAATATTATGGTGTGTAATAAACTTAGTAAAATATGGGTTAAAATATTGTTTTATCTTATTTTTTATAGTTAAGCATCAGTACCTGAGTTTCCTTATAGATCAGCATACTGTAACTGTGATCTTAGACACAGTCTTAATTATCTGAGAAGGCTTTTCACTCATACACAAAATGCTGAAAAACAAATGAAACAAAGAGAATTAGTCTGTCTCTGTATAAGGCTGCATTCTGTGAAACAAGTATTAAACAAAGTTCCCACAGAAGGATACAATTCCAGGGATACAGGTTACACCCGTATTGCCCAGAGAAAGGACAACAATCATGTTACAATCAGGTTCTTTAGAGCTCAAAAGCTACATGTTTTCTTTTCTGTTTTTACAAAAAAAAAAAAAAAAGGATAAAAAAAGAAAAAAAAATGCACTTGTTCTTGTGGCCTTCTTCACTTTTAAGATTGTCTGCCCACCCTTGATTTTCCATCCACCATTTCTACAGAAAGCATTTTAGTTGTCAATTGTATATTAAACCAAAGGTTCTCCTTTTCCCCCTTACATTTAAAAGAATCTAAAGCAGCAACAAGGTCCCCATGAAAACTTGCTATTTAATTGTCCCAGTTCTTGTTGAGTGCTGCTGTGAAAAGTGACACACTTCAGCCATAGGCCAGTACTTTTTTAAGAGTTGGTGCTCAAACCCAAAGAGTCCTCTTTTCCATGAGGAGTGTGTGCACCTGTCTGAAATTCCAGGACAGGCCCCAGCTCCACCATTGGAGTCTCCATGGATTGGGGACTGCTGTGGGCTCTAAGGAGGGATTCCAGTGGTCTTTATTAAGGTATCACCCCACAAATAAGCAGCGTTGTTGGTTGCACTCTCTCCTCATCCCTCACCCGTTGCTTTTCCATAGGCTGGCTTTAGTTCCTGCTCTTCCAAAGATTTGCCTTTATCCCCTGTTCTCTAACAGACTCTGCTGCTGAGGCAGGGGAGCTTTATCTGCGTTGTTGAGGGTGTTCTAAGACCAGTGCTTAAAGCAACGTAAAGTTCCTCCTCCCCACAGCCCCTTTAGAGGGAGAGAAATATTAGAAAAGCTGAATAAGGGGTGGCTTATAGAACAAGCTGCTTTCCCTGGAATTAACTGCAGCTGTTATTCTTAAGCTAAGTATTTGTGCTTAGGAATGTGTTTACATTTCCACGGTTCTCCTTCTGCCGTAGCTCTCGCTTCCGTTTGGTGTTGGTGGTACTTTAATAAAACGTAGAGTTTTATCACTGCCCGGGAGGGTGAGCCCGGTGTCACCCACGTGGCAGCGTCAGAACACAGAGCAGGGTCTGGGGATGGAGTCAAATTGAGAGGTGCTCAGAAATCACTGACCTGTTTTGCTGGCCTATGGATGAAAGGAAGCCATCACGGAGCAGAAAAAGCATGGCTGATCAGAGCCCATTTTTGTTAACCAAATACTCATTAAAGGAATCTTTCCTCTGCACACATTTTCCCCCTCCGCCCCCGCTCTTTTGGAGTTCCCCTGATTGGCAACTGTTTGTAGTTTCCTTTTTTTTTTCTGAATCCCCAGCTTTGTAAAATTCCAAACAAAATATTCTGCAAACCAATTCTATACAATGAACGTTTGTAAGCCAAAAACTTGTTCTTATTTCAAAGACAAGAAGGGCGCTATGCTCTTTTCCAACATGATGGCAGTCATTTCAGATGATTTATAGAAGTCATTTTTTATTTTTTGTCATTTGTTGGGAGTTACTAACCACATTGTAAACTTGCCCCCTTGCTGCATATTTTACATTTCTCTGCTTTACTGAAAATATGAATGAGCTGTCAGTTCTTTGTTTAGAAAGTGGTAACCTTGGAAGTGTTAGATGTTTCAATACCTTCAAAGAATTCAACGTGCCCATTTTACAATGAAAATTCCACTTGCAGCTGAAAGAGCAGAGAAATTTAAATGGAGCTTTAGCTTCAGCCAGTCTCAGAAATTAACATGAAGTTTTTGCTTCTCTGCTCTTCTCCCACTGTAGGTGGTTTTTTCATTGACAGTCCCTATTGCCAGCCTCTCAGCATCGCACCTTTTATTATTCACTTGGGCCCTCAAGATTTCTTCTCTGACTTCTAGAACCATCAGGTTGTGTGGCTCCAAATGGCATTTTGTACATGTCTTAAAAGCAAGAAAAACGTGGCTCGTTTTGAGGTTTCTCAACTTCAGACATGGAATCTGAGCTTTTTTCCTTTTTTTTTTTTTTTTAAAGTGTTTTTCTCACTTCTTGAACTTTGCTCCATGTAATGAAAAGCAATACTTAGTCCAAGCCACAGTCCTCTCTTTGGGTACCTAGCAATAGATGTGTATATATTCCTGGTTATTTCTTTACACTAGAAGGGGAAGGACTGGTGTGTTGGGGGGCGGGGGGGACCAAACACTAAACCAAGGCACAACCGGGTCGAGTACTGCTTCAAGCAGTGAAATCTGCCTTTACTTTCACTATTGAAGTCCTCCAGAATTTTAATACTATGCTGTATTTGCATGTTTCCTATCAAAGTTGCTACAGAGCTGTGCAATGGTCACTCCTGAAGCAGTAGTGCTTTGTACCATTGTGCATGTCAGCAGACATGAAATGTAGCAAAATGGCAGAAGAAAGAAAAATAGAATATATATTTTTTTTCCAAAATGTAACTGAATTATATATTATCTCTCTCTCTTCCCCACGTCATTGATATGAGGCACAAAAATGGTAGGCCTGAACTTGAAAATCAAGTGGATTGCTTTTGTGTCTCTTAAAATCATCACCAAATAATAGGAAAACACAGTATTTGGGAAACATCCAGTTCAAAAGACTTTGCTGCTCTAAATTTACTGAGTTTTTTTCCTCTTGAATATTTGTATGTTGATATTTTGAAACTGTCAATCAGCAATAACTGAAAGGTGAATGTTTTTTTAAAATGATATTGGAACATCTATATGTTGCAGCTTAAGACTTCTAAGCAGTTTTCAGCAGGTTAATTCCACTTTATTCTCATTCTCTCCGGACCTTCATAGCCATATGCACTTGTATAAAATAAGCAGAAATGTAGTGACTGTAAGCTGAGATCGTGATATAAAAGGTAAGAGATTTTATTTTCAGCTTAAAGAATATTTTTATTGCTTTTTTTTCTGAAAGTCTCATATACCTGTGACAATCTTGTATATGGCACGTTTTTATTATGTCTTGTTAACTCAGTGTTTCAAGAGGTAATACATAGGTCTGAATCCCAACTTTGTATTTCTCAAGGCCAATTCAAATACTCCAGTTTCAGTTAAAAAAGAAAATATTACCTAACACGTAAGAAATTGTTTGGTTTTATCAACAGACTGTTCTCCTTCAAATATTTTTCTCCTGTGTAGCACAAAAAGCTGTGTTGATACTGCTGTGTCAGGCACTGCATTCCCTGCATCCCTGTGGATACACTTGGGTAGGTACCAAAGCCAGGCCATGGCCTGCTCTGAATGCCATGCCTTGGTTCTGGCTATGTGGAATGGGTGACACTAATAACAAGAGAAATTATTTCCCTAAACTATTAAAGCTAAACTCCAAGTGAAGAAGGAACAACTTTGATGATATTG
Organism: Pardalotus punctatus; assembly: GCA_013400915.1. Classification (NCBI taxonomy): domain Eukaryota; kingdom Metazoa; phylum Chordata; class Aves; order Passeriformes; family Pardalotidae; genus Pardalotus; species Pardalotus punctatus. The sequence goes on from VZTX01020275.1 coordinate 50,229, forward strand.
CAGTTAAAATCTGTAGAGATCAAATTACATGAGGCCAAATTAATTCAGGAAGCAGCCGGGTTTGCTTCCCTCCTCTGGGTGCAGTGCAGGACAGGAGGGCAGGCAGGCAGGGATTTATCTCTGCATGAATCATTTGTTTCGCTGTGGTTTTCTACAGCTGGAAATTAGGATACAGCCATCCATAAATAATTGTTTTCAGTTCTGTAGTAAATGTTTTAACAATATTTTACTTAGATTAAAATGGGTTTGGATTATGACCTATTGGTGCACATGATATGTGTAGTTTTAAAATACTATTTTTTTATTTGTCTTTTAAACCTTGTGTTATGCAAAGTTGCATAGTACAGTACTCCAGAAGTGCAGTACTTGCAGTACTTGAAGTTGCTGGAAACAACTCTTTTTATATAAAAATGGTTAAAAAATAAAAAAGCAAAAGGGAGCAAGTTGATGATGATGTATTAGCGTTGTAGGGTCTCAATTCAGAGATGAAAACAAGAACAACCCCTGAGTGCTAACAGCTGACACCAGTGTCAAACAGAAAACCACTTGGTACAGAATATGTAATGGTGTATCAAGCCCAAAGGTCTGCATCAAAATATGAACAGCAAGTATAACAAAATATTTGATTTTAATATTGAACCATCAAATTCGCTAAGTAACTGCATGTACAGGTTATCCATTCCTCAGGATATTTCTGGATATAATTCGTAGGCTGGTAAGAGAAAAAGAGCTGTTCAGTAATGTCAGCTTTGCTCCTGTGGGCAGGAACTTGCACCTGAGAAATGAACTGAGGAACTGCTCCAGGGGCGGGCCCTGGAAGCACGTCATCTTTCCATGGCGTTTGCAGGACAACTGATGAGCAATCAGAATGTCCTTCCTGGTCAGGGGGCAGGTTTCCATCTGCTGTTATCTCCAAGGTGCAAACTCAGGGCTGGATCTCCAGCTCACCTACAGTTCAGTCCCTTTTTGAGCCTGGCAGGCCCAGCAGTGCTGATCCTGGAGCAGCAGGCTGCTCTGCTCCTTCAGATAGGATTTTATATGCATTAAGGTGCATTATAATGAACTTCTCCTGAATATTCCTTTCCTAAGCTTAACAGCTGTCAGCGTGACAAGCACTGTCCACTTCAAGGACTGATAATAAACATCTTGCTGACTCTCACTTGATCTGCTTCTTTGTGGACTGTGCTTGGCAGCTTAATCCATCTGTATTTCTTTCCATCAGAATTGCTTTGACTGTGAATTTCCTTGTTTTCCTGTCATCACTTTTTAACTCTTGAAATCCTAAGCTTTCCACTCTCTTGCTCTTTCTTTAAATTCTTAACTTCACTGGATCTTTTTTCTCTAGATTTATCTAATACAGTGCTGTTTGTAATGCAGTAAAGCATTGCAGTACTTATGTCTGAGATGGCCCCTCGCCTTTGCTGCCTCCCTTTTCAGTAGGAGAGGAGCATTTTCTGATATGTGAAACACATAGTGTACTTAAGACTCCTAAATCCTGGGCTCTGCAGCCACTTGGAATCCAAGATAAGACCCTAAGGTGCAAGACTGCCTGGGAACCCCTCTCATTGATGTGTAACTTGAGCAAAATAGCCCCATGTATTGAAGGCTCACAGAGTAGGCTCTGAAGTGCCTGATCTTCCAGTGTTTGAGAGAGCAGCCAATTCTATCAGGATGTTTTAGCCTAGTATCAGGCTATTATCTGATGAGTAATTTGGGTAACATCTGCTTCATCAATGTTGCAACAAGCACTGTTTTGCTAAGGCAGAACTACAAACTCCTTTCTTTTGCATAATACTTGCAAGGTTTCCTTTTAAAAGCCTCCTCACAGGAGCGTGGTCGGAAGTGCCTTTTCTGTGAGGTTGGAGGTCTGTGTAATGGCTACTGAGCTTTGTATTCTGCATGTACCAACAGCCAGACACATAAACCTGGTTCCGTATGCTTTGTGCAGCTTCCAGTACAGTTACCAATTCTGTGGTACCTTTTCAGTGAAGCACAAATGTTATTTTACAGTCTGAATTTCTGGTTCATGGAAAAGAATTCTGAAAAAGTTCCTTTCAATTAGTACATCTATAAATAGGAGACCAGGGAAAGTCTGTGCCTATACACTACCCACCTTAATGCTAGTTTTAGCTAACCAGATGATTGTGTGTATTTTGGGAGATGGTGTCTGGCACTTAAAGGATTAAAAGCCAGAAATTTACAATAAAGAACTGACCTGTTTAATGTGTTCTCTGTGCTGGAAGTGAATGGCATTACCATTGACTTTGGAACAACATCCGTGAGCTTTGGGGGTCTGCTTCAGTCCTACTTTGCCAGCCACATGAAATTCCTCCAGGCATGCTCTACCTAGAGAAAGGTTTAGAGTAATCAGGCTGGTTTGGAGGGCTTGCCCAGCTCAAAGCATGATATGTGGTCCTTCCTGCCATCATCTTCTCTCTCTGCCAGTGCTTGCTGTCTTCCTTAAGCACACAATCAGGAGCTGGAACATGGTGACCTTATTCCTGGGCGTTCCGCCAGCTGGATGGAGGGAGGCCAGCCTGGGCTCCTGAAGGGAATGTGTAACACAAGGCCTTGGTTGCCCAAGCAATTTCTGTTGGACACAGTGCACAATCCAACCCTCACAAAGGCAATTTAGTGCCTGGGTAGGTGGTTCCTAATCTGTCTAATTTGCTGTCGTGTAGCCAGTGTGAGCTAATTAGATGATTCAGCAATTGTCATGGCTCCCCACTTAATGTGCTGCAAATGCTGCTGCCACCACTTTCACTGCTGTTAAATACCTTTGCTTCTGTGAATTCTGTCCTCCTGCCCTGCCTTTTCTGATCATCTTCTAGTAGCCCAGTAAACAACTGATTCTCTCAAATTATGAAATTGTTACATGTAAGTGTCTAGATTCTTAAAAACTTTAAATCAGACTGTGAAGCACTTCAGAGAAACTAGTTTTCCTACAAATATTTCAACTTACTCATTTGCCAGAGGACTATTTCTACTCATTAACAAAGATCTGAAAACTGCTCTGGTACCTCTGATCTCTGGAGACAAGGATTCTTTCTTTGAGAACACTTGCCTTCTGGTAGGAAAAAAAGATTTGAAGTGTGTCTTAATAAAAGACTGTGCCCTCAAGCCCTTGAAAGAACTTAATTGGGGGAAAGTGCACAAATCTAAAATTATTTGAGGCTTTTTGCTTTCATTGAGCTATTGAGAATAATTTCCCTGACAACAAGTTCCTCAGATTATGAGGATGTAGAAAATGCAGGAGGAGGGGCATGAAGATTTTTCAAGTAGTCTAGGAAAAAAAAAAATCTGTTTGTTGGCTGTTCAGCTATGGGACATCATTCCCTTGTCACTTCTTAATCTCCAAGACAGCAATAAATGTGAGCAGCTTTAAGGTACTATCTCTGATCCAGTCCCAGCAATGTCCCTTGGACAGTGAGCCTGGCAGTCCCTGTCTTTTCTGCCACCAATTCCCTGAAATAAAGTGTCCCTTGCTTCATTTGTAATTCTGCATCTGTACTTCTGAGCCAGCCTAGAGGTGGGATTGCTGAACATCTCTCCAGATCTGTATGCTATACATGCAAGACAGTATTTCAGTCTTTTCTCAGACAAAATTGCAAGTTTCCTTCTGCCTTTTGTCATTGGTATGCTAAGATATGCTCACTCAGTATTAGAACTTCTTGCCTTTAGCTAAATTCTCTCTAAGACAGTTGCCTGTTACTTAATCAAGGGAAAGTTATGTCCCAGCCTCACTGAGTTCTAAGTCACAAAGCAGCTTAACAAAAACAGCTCCTATTTCTGGTGGCTCTGGGAAACAGCACAGGAACTCTGCTGCTGTGGATTCCTTCGGATACATGATGAGATGTGTAAACACGAAGTTCAGACTGTTGTTCTCAGTCATGAAGCTAAGACCCTCCCTCTCTGGCATCAAAAGAATGAAAATGAGCTCTGTTAGGAACTGTTCTGTCTCAAAAAACAGCAACTCAGCTCGAATGCTCAGCACACAGACCCTCTTGGGCTTCCTGCTGAATAATCCAGTGAAAAATGAGGTATTTTATTGACTTGTTTAAAGCAAAGCAAAGAGACAGTGTAGCTGAATGCGCTGTCTATAGTACAGGAGACAGCCTGTCTAACAGCTCATTGGTTTCATTCCACTGGGAGTGGAAATTCTGCTAAAGTCATTTTAGAACACTTCACCAGAGAAACCCAGCACTGAAGTCCTGTGCCTATGGACCATGGCAGCAGTTTCACACGCACTTTCTTTTGAACATAAACCATTTAAGCTAGTGGTTAAGTATTTGGCATTAAGAGAATTGTCACCACTAAACTGTTTTATTACTTAACCCCAGAGTTATGTCTCCTTAGCTTTATTTGTGTCAACCAAATCCATACCTATTTATGTCCAGGTGTTCCGGTGCTTCCTTTTTCTGCTCATAGAAATGGGACTGATTCACTTACTGGTTTGTAACTGATATGTGAGATAACACAAAGCACAAGTAGGACCCATCTGCCTGTTCCTCTGTCTACTCCTCTGTCTGGGGTCTCCTAGGAGAAAGGGGGCTCTTCCTGCCAGACCTGTCTGATGCTGTGCAAGGCAGTGCTTTACTGTGAGTGGTGTGAGGTAAGAGAGAAGTTCATCAGACAATGAGGTTTAAATTCAGTAAAGTGTTTTTTCTCCAGTTCCTTTGATGGCATAAAACATTCAGACCACATTGTTTACCTTGATGTTTATGAGGAACTGGATGTCCAAAAGTGGTGTGAGGAGATGTGCAGATCTAAAGCATATCTCTTATTTTGGATGCTGTTTATTTGTACTTGGTGCCTTAACTCTACAATTTAAGGTCATATATACCACACGTAGTTTAGTTGTTAAATGTACTTGAAAAGAGCCCATCAGGCCTAGTCTACAGGAACTCTTTTACAGACTGAAGCCTTCTCAGGGGGAGAGTACTGTTCCATGTTTAATTAATAATCCACCAATAAGGGAGTTTTAAGAATATAAAGAGCATACAAAAATTTTTAAACTGCAGATACAGAATTTATCTGAGACTGAACTTATCTGATTTCTAACTTCAAAGGTTTGGGGCAGTAAGATAATTTAAGCTGCAGTCACTTCTATGCTGTGTAAGTAAACACCTTCAAAATGTTTTCTCACCAGCCAGAACTGCATGTTTGTGAAAACCTCTGGACTGTTATCTCTAGTAAACCAAGTAACACTTAATTTTAAAAGGCATTAATTGAAAGTAACTAGCTATCCTTCATTGATTAGTACAAGAGAGTTGGAAGGAGTGAGAGCTGCACTTAATTTTTAATTAATTACATTTCAGCCTCATTCATACCTCTTCCCAGGATCTAGAAGCTCCAGCTACCTTATGCTGCTTTGCAGTGTAGTGCAGCATCAGCTCGAACACAGGATTTCTGAAGGCATCTGATCCTGGCAGAATGCACTGAGGCAAGAGACAGAGAGAAAAGACAATAATGGAAGCAGAATGGCCTTCTCCAGTCTTACGAGGTAGAGCATCATAAATAGGAAGCTGGAGGGAAAGTTGCACTGCATTTCCCAAGTCCATTAAGAGAGTCTGTGGTAAAACCAGCAGGTTTACATGTGCTGGGGAAAGCCAGAAGCCTTAGTGTACTATGAGCAGGAGGAAATGGTATTGCTTTTTCAATAGTTAGTGAGAAATTAAGTAAGAGGTTTAAGCTATTGATATAGCGGCTAAAAGCTGCTAATGATGTTGCTACAGGAGATGAATTTCTTTCTTCTGTTCAGTAAACAAGTCCAGGATCGTAGGTTTTCCAGAGGAGAAACATGAGAAATCCAATGGACAAATTCTATTTCCTGATGCAGCCCTACCCAGAATAAGAAGACAGTTCCAGGCAGTGTACAGAGCATGCAAATGAATTTTGGAAGGGAAAGGAATAATAGTCATTTCCTCAGAAGGAACACTAGTTAGTTATTTCTGCAATGCCCACAGTATTCTAGACGAGCTGCCTTTACACAGAGGAGCACGGCACCAAGGGAAAGCAGATGCTGCTCCCACAACAACCTGTGTAACGTACACGTTTCAGGTCACCAATATTGGTGTAACTCGTTGTGACAAAGTAGGTTCATCTTACCAGCAAAGTGTATTTTGACAGTCTATCTACTTCTATTTTTTAAGCTAAAGGGGAGTTAATCATAGCACTCATCTGTTTCGAAGGGAGTAGAGCAGAAGGTAAGTTTTAACTTCATACTTTGAAGCTGCTATGAATAGATTAACAGTGTTCCATGGAAACAACCTGATGTACTTCTTTTTTTTCTTTGAGCTTCAATTCTCTGTTCTTGCAAAAGCACAAGCTTGCGTAAGTGTAATCAATACAAAGTTACTCAGGGTACTGCATCCTCTCAGCAATGGACACTAACTGCATCTTAAGTGAACAGGCACACATAAATCAAGCTTAATTAAGAGGAACGGGACATCTTGGCAAATTTTGCTTTACTACTGGCACTGCTACAATTTAATGATCTATGCATACCAAAATGTGTGTATTGCTGCACTCCCAACAGAACATGAATTCTGTTAGGGTGTCCTGTAAACTAACAAAGTCAGGGTAGGAGAGGCAGTATTTATTCTTCTGCCATTATTTTCACGAAAGAACTGTTTCTAAGCAGATGGAAAGTCATTCTGCTCAAAGGAGAATAATGGTGGGCTAGAGAACAACATTCAGAGCAGTACAGCTTTTGAAAAGTTAGTGATCCTATGAATTTAATTACGAAAATTCTGATTTGCTGTACAGATTCTTTCCTGTGTTTTCAAATTCATACCACTGCTTCCCTGCTCAAAATAACAGGATAAAGACAAGTGTAGTTTTCTAATAACATCTACTCCCTGGAAATCCACATACACTGGAAGAAAAGGGAGGCTGTACTGCAGAGAGCATGTTCAACTACAGAGCCATTCTCTGGGCAATGCTGCATAATTTACGAGTGGGTAACCATGCCTTCAGGGACAACATGACACAGAGCAGATGGTTAAAAAAAATCACAGAAAAAAGCCTCCAAGCTTTGTCCAGGCATACATTTATTCCTCCCTGCAAAAGGGGACAGGTACATTCACACACGCATAATTATAATATCTGTCAGGCATCACAGAGGTCCTCAAGGACAAATGTTTTGAAGCCAGTCTCCTTTTGGACAGAAAAAGGAGGAAGTTGACTCTGTCTTCCAGTTCCAAGGTGCAGTGTCTTATTCTCATCCTAACCCTAAGTCAATATTTATTGATCAAACTGACTAAGCTTTTTAGGCCGACCAGCTCTCTATGAAGCAATTCTGTTCTCTTGAGCCTCTGCAGGGGCCAGTAACTGGTGCTTAACTACTGCTTCCGCTCCGGAATGTCACCGTCCTGCCGCTGCCCCAGAGCCAGCCTGGGACGCTTGCACTTCCCAGAGAGCAACACTGCGGGGGTGGGGGCTCTCAAAAGCACTGAGGTACAACAGCAGAGCAAGTCCCAGTGGGCTGTATGCTTTTTAAAGTCCTGTCTAGTTCTTAGTGACAAAGTTGAGCATGAAACCTGTACTGCCAAATGGGCCAGCCCCTTGCTGAGAAGGGCATTGATGGGAAGCAGTTTGAGAAGTGGAGATTTTGAGGAAAGGCTGGTGTTTTCCAAGGCCAACTCACAGGCTTTTTTTTTTTTTAAAGGGTTGAGTTTCCAACCACCAAAAATCACTATCAATCAAATAAATTAAAATTGCTGCTAATTTGGGCTAAAATATCACCTCTGTGTAACCCAAACCACCACACCAATCCATCTAAAGAATTCCTAAGCAAAAACTCCTCAGGAGGCAGAGCCCTTCTGACAGGAAATGTGGCAGTGCAGTATGATGTGACTTTTCGGATGATGATTAATTCTCCAAGACAAGGAAAAGACAGAGGCAGTGCTTTGAGGCAGTGTTTCATGCTCAGCAAGTTTGTAGAGGGAAGGAATGCAACTCTATAAATCACTTGTACTGTATTTGTTTCTAGACTTGAACGAATTTCACTTTTCCTTTGTGAGTCAGCATATTAAACGTTAAAGAAAATGTCTATTTTTCTAAATCTCTTTCACCAATAGAGGTCTGACCTGCAGCCAAGAGATGGATTTATTTACTCACAGAGGATGGAGTGTTTATTTTTAAACTAAGATTGGACATGGCACTGAATAAAAAGAAGTATGACCTTTAAACTATCTAAACCTTAAATACTATGAACGGATTCCACAAATGAGTAATATGATAGACAATTCCATCTTTCTTCCCAATAAATCTCTCTCAAAAGAAGTTACCCAGAATTAAACTTCCAAATGAAGTACAAGAGATCCTTGTGGTCTAATTACAGACTACTTTCAAAATACTTCAGTTTTCCCGCAATTTGTAATCAGTAGAGAACAATGATGACTGAATTATTCCCAACTATAAATAAAGCCATTTCAAATAAAGTAATTTGGCAACAACCATAGCTATTTATAGCACTAAAAATGTAATTTGAACATTCCAATTTTCTTAATTTGGTAGCAGTTGAGTGGGAAGAAAAATAACTGCACAGTGAATTTTAAATTGAGCTGTATCTACTCACTAGCCAAAAAAGCCTGCAAATGTAAAGGGAACGCTCTTTGTACCTTCAGTTGCTTCCTCCCGTGCTGCTGTACCCCGTACACTTGGCTTCATTTGGCTTCTGTGCTGTGGTTTGTACGCCAGCCACTGTTACTGACTGTACACAACAAGATCTGCCACTGTAATCTCGGGTCATTTGCCACTGATTGTAACCCAACGCTACAGACTTCTCTGTATATAAAACCAGAACCATGTCCCATTTGCTTCCAATAGCTCCAATAAAGACTTATCTCTGTAAACAGGAATTACAGCCTAATGATTGGTTGGGGGGGGTTTGGTTACAGTGAGCAAACTGCCTTCAAGGGGTTTCTGAGTTCTGGGAAGCCAAACCACAGAGGTCCGTTCTGCCTGAGCCGGGGAACAGGCTCAGCAGGAAGGGGAGCAGGTGTCCAAAGCTGCAGGGTTAGCAGAGATGACTTGGAGATGCTAACATAAAGCACATTCATGCTGGAAAAGAAGAATGCATTCCTTCACAGAGGTGAAAGTGAGCAGAGCACACAGCATTGTAACTTGTGAGGGCTGCTGCACACAAGTACCTCTGGGTACTTGCCTTGGAAGCTGTATCAGAAAAGCCCAAAGAAGGCCGTGATGAGATCAGCCAGGAAGGCAAGTTTCACTCCAAAAAGAAAACTGGACAATTCCTAGTATTTAGCTAATTACAAATACTGGATATCTATTTTCTTAAAAGGTAAATTACACATATAGAGAAAAAGTAAGGTTCTCACAAACTTCTCTCCACCCCTCTCATTTCACTGTGTTTCTTAAACATTAAATTCCTGTGGTCCCAGTTTGTCCTCTGAGGTCCAAAGCAAATCCAAGCAATTTCCTTGTCCAGAGCCACTGAGGGCAGGAGTTGGGGATCCCATGATAATTGTGTGGCCGGTATTGTTTGCTTGAGGTTGCAACTCAGGGTAAGATTTACTGAAATATGCACATTATATCCAGTGGCCTGGAATTATAGAACCCATCTTTACTCTAGAAGAGAAGTCACTGAACATATAGTCTTTTCTTAGAAGTGTTTTTCTGGTCTTGAAATGCTGAATTGAAGTCTGCATGCAGAGGTCATTAATCAAATTCAGAGATCAGACCTGAGAAGGGATTAAAAACTGTTAAAAGCTGACTATAATTGAGATTGCTCTTAATGAAATGGGATGTATGAAATCCCACAACTTAGAATGTATGATAATTGGACCAGGACTTGGTGTGAGACTTTTGCCAAAAGGTCAGTGTGCAGCCAGCCCAGTCTGCTGGTGTACTTCAAACAAGCGAGTTATGCACAAAGAGCTACTCAGGGACAACTGTACCCAAACCAAACTAAACCATGCATCACTTAAAATTCAGAGCTCTATCAAATATTTAGCAAGTAAGATCCACAAAGAACTGAACAGAGTCACTTAAGAAAACATCATTAACACTTGACTGAAACTGAAGTCAGTCTTACCTACTGCATTAGCATAACGCCTGTCTGTGCTCATGCCTGATGTTAGCTGGCTCAGTAAGAGGTCATTTCGAAAGCTCCCTCGGGATTAGCATCTCGGAGGTGCTGAGAAGGCCGACAGCTCTTCTGCAGCAGCCTGGCAACTGCTGGTCAGTGACAGCTCACTAAGCGAGCTGGGCCTGCTCCAGGAGCTGGCAGGCATTCTGTGGCCTCGCAGGAATGGAAGGGGGCAGAGTGGGACATGGAAGAAGCCACACAATCCTGGGCCTAGACTGATGAAGGAGGTTGGCACATCCTTCTTTCTTCACTGTGAAAATACCTGGCATTTCCTACTCAGTTTTACTCCTGTCCTGCTGCAGCTAAACTAAATTTGCCCAGGCAGTTACAGGGTCTCTTGCTTTGAAGAAGAGACAAGCTGTGATTTGTGGCCTCTCATTCTCCCCCCACCCCCTGCAAACCAACAAATAGCCAAGTCCATCTAGTTTCTCTCGGCAACCTGCAGTGCCTCTCACTATGAATTTGCAGCTGAATGCACACAGTGAGATCTGCAGCAGAAAGCTCCCTTCATTTCAGGCCCTCCCCAACACTGCTTCACTGCTCCATCCCTTGCTGGCACGGCACTGAAGGGATCCGTGGAGAAGAAACCATCTACTTAACAAGCAAGATGTCCAGTTTATCTTGCTGCAATCAGCATCACCTTGAAAAAGTGGATCTGATTACAGAGGAAGCCAGAAAAAAATACACATTGACTGATGTCCAAGCAACTAACAAGCTAGCCTGTAACTTCCATGCACAAAGAACTGCTGCATCTATAAACCTGCCCAAAAAAGCACCCCGCTTTCTTCAAGAAGTGCCACCTCACTTAATTGTTCACAACATAACGCTGACTTTGGTGGTTTGCTGCAGGGTTGAGTTCCAGCAAGTCAGCTAGAAAGAGTTTTTCCCATTTGCTAAGCTGTAAATTATCCTTCTCTTTTGTGACCCCAATCCTTGGTACAATCGACTGAAAGAAACTGGAGCTGCCACCACTTTCAGGGTCCTGAATTCATCTTCACTTTGGGCTATACATTCCAGCACATTCATTTGTAAAGCTGGAAAAAGCCTGTGTGTACTCTTGTTACAGTTACAACGAAAGGCCCATTCTTGCTCCAGGCATGAACATGGGGCAAAATCCTAAAAAGGCCTTTAGATCCCAAGAAAGGGTCACATACCCTGCACAAAAACCACTTCCCTCTGCCCCTCTGCTTAGGTGCTAGCACACACCAAAGCTGGGGTTTCCTGCCTACAATAAAGGCAGGCTCAGCTCTCTGCTGATTCTGATTCATTCAAAGGGACTTTTTATTTTTTTAAATCTGGGTAACTTTGGATTACAGTAGAAGAGGGAAGGCTAAACCAGGGCAAGATGACAAAATACAGCTCAGTAAATCCAATTATGTTGCCCTGCAAAGCAGTTCCACACAAACTCCTATACTGCCAATACTGCAAGTTCTGAGGTAGCCACAGGACTCCTGCATCCAGCACAAAGCAAGCATGGGGACAGGCGTTTGAGCTGCTCAGGTCAGTTATCCTGTGTTTAAGGAACAATGTGGTTTTGAGAAAGATGCTGTTACATGTAGAAGACATGTAACTTCTTCTGTCTGTACATTAAACTATTCTCACTGAGCTCAAATGAATGAAAACTTGGAAGGGAATTTAGAACTTTCTAGTTACAGTAATTACCGGCCTCCTCACTCTGTCCTAGCCATTGGAATGCACAGCATTTGTAACTTCTAAAGACATTCAGAGTTCAGGCTATTCCTGTAACGCTGAGGCTGAGGGCACCAAGGAGCTCTAGTCTGCTGTTCATGCCCACGAGCAGCAGCCATGTCACCCACGATTCACAGCAGTCTGGCACAGGCTCCCACAGCCGCTCTGGCTGTGGGTTTGCATCGTACCAGACCAAAAGCACCTCAGGGAGATGCACAGTCATCATCGTGCAGGAACCCCATCCCTCCCCCTCCATGCTAGGTGGGATCTTGTTCCACAGGTGATTCCCTGTGGTGTTATGCAGCAATCCTGCCATGGCCTGAGTAGGTGGAGAGCTCAGATATCCATTGCTCTGCAAGCAACCAGCCTTCAACCTCCTCTTTCCCACCCGTTCTCTCTTGTGCACCAATATTAATTGCCATCAAACCACTTCTTTAAGCTAGCATAGCCTCCAGGACACAAAAGGAATTAAATCATTATGCTGTGTTTGTGGCAGCCAAGATTTGTGTAAAAACCACAGTGGTTTGCTGTGGTGTTCTTAAAAAGACTGATAAACCCCTTTTGCTTACACTGTGACAGCTGACAGTGGCACAGCACTGTCTCATTTCAGCAAGTCCTTTACTACCTTTTCTCAGGCACAGCAATTAAATAAACTCTGCACAGCAGTTTTCCTTTCCCTGTGTGACATAAACTGACCAGCCAGATCAGAGCACTGCATCAGGAGTCATTTCAGTGTCCCCTCCCAAATTATATTTACGAACGTGGCTCCAAGGCCCCCCCTTTCCCCCATCACACTGCCAGCTCTGTGCATGAACAGACGCTCCCAGCAGGGAGTTTAAACACACAGCTTGGATGTTTTCATGGCACACACTAACTGTGCTCAGCATGAGGAGGCTTCTGCTCAGAGCTGGCAGCCTGCAAGTCTCATCTCTTCTGCGCCTTCTGGAGCCTCAGAGCCCAGTATGGCTGTGATTCCATCTTAAACACTGCAGCACCTTCCTAAAAATCATGACTTTTGTCACACAAGCTGCTGATTAAGGTGGACCTTTGCAACTCATTAACTGAACCAGCCTGCTCACTCCCATAAAACAGCCTGCACTTGGACTCCTGATCACCTCCCGTGACTGCAATGTTAAGCCACACACCAAAGGCCCTTAAGGTGAGATCACGAGAGACCAAGTCATGTCACCTTCAGCTGTAACTCAAGCCACTAAATCTGATTGAAAAATACTTTTACCCTAACATTTTAACCAACACTCATTTGAACTTTTTGTATTCTGAAAAACTTCTGTGATAAACCTTTGCTACATCTCCAATCTCAACCATTATGAGTAAGCAGAGCACCAGAATGATTTACCAGTACTTTAAGTCAAGTTCAAGTGTATTAGAAACACATCCCATAGATTTACTTCCAATACATTTCAATTTTACTACACTTCCTCCTAGCAGATCGTTTTTGTACAAGGACATAACAATCAGATTCACAGGAGAACAATACAGAATGTTCTAGTCTTGTAACTGCTCCAGGTATCACTCAGATTGTAGATTTTGAATTTCCTAGAAGGAAATGAGAGTCCACATAGAGCATAAGTTTTTGCTGAGCACCTAAATCTGCATTTCTGGCTGGATGCTATTTGGCATCCTGACAAATTCTGTCTTTATTAGTTCATTGCTTGAATTACCTAACTGCTGAATTTTACCAAAATAGATTTTAGCTCTGTAAAATAGGGAGAACATTTAATTTCACATTAAAAGATCTTCAACAAAGATGATTTCTGTACAGAACCCTGCTATTTAACATTGTTCTTTAGAAGTCTTGCAGGTCCCAGGACTTTTACAGTGCCATCTGTGGCAATTTCATTTATGCCAATTTGGGCCAACAACACTGCAGTAAAATTACTCAATTAAAAATACAAGGTATTTCACAAAATTGGTTAGCAAACTGCTTCTGCAGTTCTCAGGGTCAAATCAGATAAATCATATTCTTCTCACATTACTTTGGGAATAGAGATCAGAAAGTTCTATTTAAAACAGTTTATCCTACATGTTTGCATGCACTGCATGTATAAACCTGTAAGCTACAGTAATATTTTTTCTACATTCAGTAGTTACTGCACAGAAATAGCCTCCCTTTAACATCTGTGCAAGCATAAATGCAGTGATTCTAAGATTTATACAGGTGGATTTGTTTTTCCTTTTTTGAGCTTTCTGTACTCCCAGCACCAAAACACAGCCAAGATTCACCAGATCCTCTAACAGGGTGGAGGAACCCATGAATTACTTAACCAGCAGTCAGTGGTGTGACTGGCTTCTCATGCAGGTTCTCCACGGGGAGAACAGCCCACGGCAGCCACTCATCACATTACAGATCAAACGGCTCCCCTTTACTAGCTCTCACAGCCTATTTCAAAGGTTTCCACCTCAGGAGGCCTCAGCTCAGACCTGCCTGTGACAGGCTGCTGTGAACATCACCCGCCTCCTGCTGAAAGGCTGCTGCTACACGGGAAGAACTCACTGCCTTCCTCAGCCTCAGGGGCCTGGGGGTGTCTGCACGGGGAAAAGAACAGATGAGGCCATTTAAACCCCGTGCAAATTAAGGGGAAATTTTACATCTTCTCCACAAGGACCACAGGTTTTTTACATCTTCTCCACAAAGACCACAGGGGAAATTTTACATCTTCTCCACAGGTTTTCCCCACAGTATCACTTATTTCCAACGGTTATTGTTTGAATCTAAAGCTCTACTGCCCTCCGCTGCCCTGGTGCTCTTCTGCCACCCAGACTGTGGAAGAGCTCCGGGAGGATGTGCACGGTTCCCTCAGGAAGCACCGACCCGCCCGAAGCGCCCTGCTTCGCTCCAGCCCAGCGCTGTGCCCGCGCTCCGTACCTCCCTCCCGCCGGTGAGGAAGCGCCGGCCCCGGCCCCGCTCCAAGGCTCCTCGGCCCTCGCAGCCCTCACGGCAAACAAAATGGCGCCGAGGCGCCCCCACGCCCCAGGGCTGCTCCTGCTGCCAATCACCCAGCAGCCAATCAGAGCTCGCCGTGGGCGCCGAGGGCCCCGCCCCGCAGAAAGCGCGGGAATGGTGAGGGCGCTGAGGGGCGCGGCGGGGCCGGACGGTCCGTGTGGGTTTGAGCCTCTCCTCGGTCAGGTCCACCTCACACAGCCCGCTTCCACTCACCCCCACTCGGCAGGAAGGAACCTGAACACCACCGTGAGGAAACGCCTGAGTTCAGTGTTAAACCCAACAAACATGGCTCCCCATGAGCCCTCCTGCTCACCTCACAGGCCGAGTTTCCTACAGCGCTTGTGGCCAGCTTACCCAGAGGGAAAGGTCAGTCTTGGGTTACACTGTCATGTTCATTAGCATGCAGAAAACACAGCAAAATGAAGCCCATATTGCTCAAACACAGCAAAACGAAGCCTGTGTTGCTCAAACGCATTAGGACGTGCAATGGTAAATTCTAGCAAAATCTCTGAAGAGATCTTGATGGTCTTTGGCAATACAGAAGGAAAAATACTGCACAATAAAGTGATGGAAAAAGGAAGAAAAATTAAAATAGCAATTCCCAGCGTGTCCACTGATGGCTCATTTTCAGTACTATTAGTATTTTTTTTTAGTTCAGTTCGTGGGCTCACAAGAGCTCCCCTGATCCATCCGGGCTCCAGGCTGGGTGAGCCATCCTGCAGCGCTGCCCCCACGCCCGCCGGGGACTGGAAAACCTCCCCGGATTAAACTCTTATGTTAGGCACCTCCAAAGTGTCTAAAGTTAGGCTGGATGAATGCGAGCCAAGCTGTTGAACAGATGGAGTGAAATCCTCCTCTTGATAACAGGAACTTTATATCACTGCCACAGATAAGAAGGGCAGCTAAAAAAAGTCAGGGAGGTAGTTATATAAATTTCAAGACAACTTACCAGCAGCGCTTAAAGGTAAAAACTTTCCGATAGATCCTGAATACCCACTTCCAGCTGCGGACCCTGAGCTGCCAAGAAGTTCTGCAACACAAATGAGATTGTGACACTCGAGCTCCCACACTGAGACCATTGGAACTTAATGATAGAGCACAAACACGCAAAGCATTTGGAAGCTGGAGCCTGGGGCACAGATTAATCCCAGCATCAGCAGACTGGCACTGAGCTGAGTTCAGTACTCAAACCCAGCTGAGGCACATGTGAACAGAAAGGTGATTGACTACCACAACATAACCATCTCATTAATGCTAGAAATGCTACCAAACACACTCATTCCTTTGCTCTTACAGGGCAGTAAAATACTCGTGCTTACAGCAGCTCTGACTGTGGTTTTCTACCTTCCTCATTCATAGTTTTGAACAGCTGCAAATTCAATTTCCTCATCTTAAAACTGACCTGCTTCCTCGTGTTTCACATGTAATTGCACTCCAAAAGATGCACATCTCAGCACTGGATCCATTTTTCTTAATTAGCTGTGGGTATTTTAGATGGAGTTGGATGTGAAATACACTGGTAATACCTATTTCCAAGAATCAGAAACCTTCAGTTAGGCATCTAAAATAATCCATGACTGGAAACTGACTATAAAGTCTTTCATATGAAATGCTGTGGAACAATTACACATGTTCTGCATCCATACTAAAATGGGAGTATATGCTGCATACAATTTGGAGGTAATGTTTACTTAGAGAGTGGAAGAAATGTGAACAATAAAACAGCTTTTCCCCTTCAAGTACCTCATTTTTGGAGGAAAGTACACTATTATTTCTCAGTCCTTTTGGGGAAGACAAGTGGATGAAGTGTTCTGGGCTTGGGTTGCTTCCTCCTCTCCCCTACCTGCCTTTAAACTTTCTCTAAAGGTTGCAATTATCGCGAAGCTGCAGAGCTGACCTTACCAAGGGATGCCCCTCTGGGAAGACAAAGCAACAGAGACCACAACCAACCGCACAATGCTGATCTCTTAAAGCAAAACAGGGCTGGAAAAGCGACATGGCAGCAGCCTCCTGGAGCAGGGCTGCTTTCCGTGTCACCGTTAGCCGTTTTGGGGACAAGAACCCGTTTGTGCTCCTGGTTCTCTGCAGAACACAGGGCTGGGCAGCTGAGCTGCCCCGTGGCCCAATTAGTGCAGCCCCGCAAGCACGGCTGAGCCCGCGCTCAGCCAGCTACAAAACCGGCTGAAGATGACATGAACCACGCTCGACCCCCCGAATTTGTTACTGATGGTGATAAGCAGAGATAGCCTACATTTATTTTGCAGATTTAAGCAGAATTTGGAGCGCCGTGGAAAAAAGATGTTCTAAATTGGACATGTTTGAGAAATACTGAGTCACAAGTTTCAAGCTGCACAAGGTCATTTTTGCAGTTTCTTTTTTCAAAGCAAACCCTAGGTTTTATTATATAAAACTAGTGTTGGCAGCGCTCAGAACATGCAGTCTTTTTTAGCAAAGCCCTTTTCAGCATGACTATGGTTTCAGTCTTGGAGAAGCCTGCAGATGCTACTGCTTCTACTTTAAGAAGAGAATTAGTTTTATATTGCAAAATATTTAATAATTTCCTGTTCAAATGAAATGAAACAACAAAATAGTTATACAATTTTACTAGTTTATATTTCAATTCATAAAGTATACACACTGCAACTATGCTACCACAATGTCCACGCATCTAATATTGATGGAGTTACAGTATTTTTTTTTTTTTGGTATTAAACAATAGAGATAATGTATGCAGTTAAGGAAAAAAGCTTGGACATAGCATGTTCTATCCCGTAGTTACAGAGTACATTAGCTAGCATTAGTACAGTAAACAAGAAAAAGGTAGAAATACAAAATAAACCAAATATCTTTATATACAAACCAGTGCCTCTTATTGTTACCAGCTTATACTCACACTGCACACAAAATTTATCCACTGATGCAATAGATACTTCAGCATAACACAAACCATTATAAATTAAAAAAATTACAAGGTGCAAAACTCCATTCTACAGCTTTCTGGTGAGAACTCAATACAATCCAAGGAATGAGAACTCCAAGCACGTTTAGCACCTATTAGTGCAACTGCATCGAGCGTGAAAAACAACCTACACCGCCTCAGAACGCTACCAGGGAAGCAAGTTGGACAGCTAGAGATGCTCGCAGCTACACTCACGCTGTGATTTTTGCCTCATATATATCTCAGTTTATTGTTTCTTTGTCCCATTCATACCTATGTGCAAAACTAAAACCTGGGAGCTCTGTCAGAGCTCCGCAGAAGGCCTGCTACAGCCGGGTAAAAACAAACAAACAAAAACAAAACAGAAACCTGACAAAACCCAGACAGACTCCATTGAATGTCAGACCATCCACATCATCTGTACTTATCAGCAGTCTTGGTGCTGGGGATTTGAACACTGTTGATGTGTGGATCGAACAATATGACACAAGTGAAACGGAAATTTGCCCACAATTCCGATTATTCTTGTCTAGCACTTCGACAAGTCTCCCAGCCTCCGGTGGCGAATTTGTTTGGCAGCCCATGCCAAAAAAGCCCAGAGTTGCATAGAATTGATTAGTAACAGAAAGAAATGCCAAACACAGAGAGATGGATGCTGCATCTACTAAAACAAAGTGGGGTTGCTCGACAGGAATGCTGAAATCATCCCCATTCATAAAGCAAAACATGTCACCTCCTACTCTCCATTTCCTACCTCTGGGGACTGCTTTCTGGCACTGATGTAGTTCTTGATAAAGTTGTATTTTTTTGTTGCATTTTTTTCCTTTTTTTTTTCTTTTTTTTTTTTTACTTTGTTAGTGACACTTTTCCTTTCAAATAAAATATTAAAAAAGGTTATAACTGTAAAAAAACCTATCATATGTAAACTTAACAATTAGGGTTTGGTAAGTTCTCGTACCTAGTCTGTGAAAAGCCTCCAGCCAGACGCAGAATGGAGTGTTTCTCTGAAGAGCTTCAATCTAGCTACATCACCTGTTAAATATCAGTAGTATGAACATCCCATGTCTAGCAGTAAAACCTCTCTTGTGTTTCCATCCTCTTTCTCACTGACCTATTGAAATCCTGACATGCTGTGTTTCTATTATATTTACATTCTGGTCCTCTCATGTCACAGAATTAAACATCTGGCCAAGGAAGGCAACAAAAGGTGTTGTGTTAAGAAGGTGTGTTTGTCAGAACTGCTTTTCAACAAGTCTCTTTTCCTTGGACTCCAGTCACTGTTTTTATAGAGCTTATTGTTCTGTTGAACCACGTTTTCTTTGCAGCTTGTACTTCATTCAGGGCCAGACCCAAATGGTGCTCCAAATCCTGGAAACAGAAGAGTAATTTCATTAATTTGTTATGTATTCACAGCAAAAAGTCATAGGTGCTCCTAGAAGGCTCTAGAACATCTACAACTCTTGGCCACTTTAGAAGTTAAACAAGTCTTCCATAAATTAATTGCAGCACAACAAGCTGATAAAGAGCAAAAAAAAAGCTTTGAAAAGCGAAACAAGACTTGTGTCATTGCCCTTAGTGAAACATTCTGCTTTCTTCAGTATATCCAAACCATTTAATTCTTTCCCATCTGAGGAGGAGCTATTCCCACAGGAAATGGACTTTCTACAAACTCATTTTTACCTTTCTGTGAACAAGCAGCACTGACATATCAGTTTTAGGCTAAAAGCACAATGTTGACACATTTTACAGAAATACCTCAAGTACCTGAAGTGCTTTGCAATCGTGTTTTAAGAAACATGTCTAACATTTGTCAATGTTACTTCTTCATTTAACACTGATTGTGAGATAAAGACATGCATGATTCAGTACTCTGTCAGAGCTTGGGCTCCTTCCAAGCAGTTGCAGGGGATCAGGCAGCCAGCACTGCACTGCAGACAGGCAGATGTCTGGAAGCTGTAGTGGCTGCTAAATACAGTTCATGCAATTTCAATTATATCGTCTGCATACAGCGAGTTTCAGACGCAGTGTTTGGTTAAATAACCCATGCAGGAAATAGCAGGTTACGGTTTCAACCAACAGGATCTGTTCCAATCCCTCTACAACTCACACACACATTTTTCTAGGAATGCATACACACTGTACAGACTACAAAACAAACCTCCAGAGCATTACCTGTATTTTACATTCCGCCTCCACAAGCTGCAGCTTGGTCTGGGCCAGCTCAAGCTCCATTTCCCTCAGCTGGTTTTTCAGTGTTTCCTTCTCCTCATCCGTGTCCTCGTCTGAACCATCCTTGGCAGTGCTGGCAACCTTCACACGGCCCTCCTTATTGAAGAACTCCCGGCAGTGCTCGCAGTCATCCACCTTTTGCTAGAGCAAACACCTGGCTGTGAGCGAAGTGCTGGGGAAATGATCACAGCCCGTTCCTGCCTCTCCTCTGGAGAGCAGCTCAACACCACAGGAAGCAGCACTGGCACCTCCTGGGGAGGCACAGCCAAGCAGGAGCTCCTGCCAGCCCCAGCCCCAGCCCCAGCCCCAGCCCCAGCCCCAGCCCCAGCCCCAGCCCCAGCCCCAGCGGCTTTGGAAACACCGCTGCGTTGTTTTGGTACAGTAACGGGCTCTGCCCCCCTCCCCTGTTACTTAGGGTAAAACACAGTCAGAGAATCTCTTCCAGAAAAGAAAAGACCCCTCAAAAAACTCCCAGCATCAGCATTAACATGTAACCACTACAACATGACAGGGCCCACAGTTACTCACCTTTTCTCCCAGATCTCCCCCTTACAATCTTCTCTTTTTATCTATAGGGACTCTCAGCCACCATTTTAGTAATGAAATAAATTGTGTTTGCTGTTATGATTTTGCTAAGAGATTGAAACATTGTGGATCTCTCTGGTCTCTTACCCGTATTTTCTCAATTTCAGCTTTATTTGCTGTTTGTTGCTTTTCCAGTCGCTCACTCAGCTGGGAACAAATCTGACAAGCAAAATTATGTTACCAGACCATTTATAAATGTAAATTCCCTCCCAAATGAATTCTAAAGCACAAATAAATGCTGCTGCAATATTAACATGGATAGTCTGAGGACTCTTTGAAAGCTAGGAAAATTGGGATTCTGCATTCAGTTGTCTCATGGTACATTTTCCCATTCTCTATATATTCTTCTATCCCAACAGGAAAAGGTGCAGTTCTGACATAAGTTATTAGCAGTTTGGCCTTGCTAAAGGAGCCAGAAAAGGTTAGGAATAGCATGGCCCTTTTTGTTGCCTTTGGGAGAGAAGAACAGGCAAGACAGAGTAGGAAAAAACCCTGATTCATTCCCTGAGAGCTCTTATGGGCCTGCTGAAGAGACACATGGATTTGCTCCCTTGGTATCTTGTGATCAGGAGCTTGAATGCCAAAGCAAAGCCTTGAAAGGAAAAAGGCATCTTTTTTTTTTATTTCTTAGGTGCTGTTACCCTTTGATTGATAAAGGGAAGGCAGGAGAGAACCTATTTTTGGCATGAGGTGAACCTTTGACATCCAGGAGCCCATTTGCACAAGGTCTGGCTGTGAGGCTGTGGTGACTGCCTCACAAATGAACACATTTGTAGATCTACAAATACCCACATCAGGGGCAAACAGGACTGACCACCTCAGGATCTTGGCCAAAGAAAGTGCAAAACCAACCACAGGCCTCCCATTTAGAACAGCTAAATTATCTCCTCAAATGCATGGCACAGACGACATTGATTTCCAGAAATCTCCTGAAATACCTGAGAAAGTCTTGTACTTTGATAGCAAACCACATCATCATGAAGTTGCACTTACCTGTTTGTAGTCCCCAATAATGGAGCTGTTCTTTTTGATCTCTGACTCTGCTTTATCTAGTTCCCTACGACACATTTCCTTCAGCTGCAGGGGGAAAAAAAAAAGAAAAAAAAAGAAAAAAAGGAAAAGAAAGGGTTCATATAGCTGTAGCCTAAAAATACCCAGGCAATATTTCCTCCTTCTCCTTTACCTCACTGCTCTGCTTTACCCAGGGACTCAGAGTCCAGCTCAGCTCCATGCAGGCAACGAAAAGCTGGGCTTTGGTGGCCATCACTGACAGAACAGTGGGCTTGCCAAGGGAAGGAAGGATTCAAAAAAGTGCTGACAGCTGAAGTCCTGCACTGCCTCTCTGTGCAGCATCTCTGGCACAGGCTGTGACTTTGTGATTTCAAGTTAAAAATTCCCCACCCTATGAAGCACCTGGCAGGAAAGCGCTGAATTCTGCTTTGCTGACGTCCTTTGCACCACAGAAGAGGGACAAACATGACTTAGAACATTAAGCCCTTCCCACACTTGTCACTTTTTATTTTTATCATTTCCGTACTGTACAGAACAGTGAGAATGACAGAAATGCCCCAACCTGAGCAGATTCTTCCTCCAGGCGCCTCTTTTCTTCTTCTGCATCAATCAGCTTCTGTTTGGTCATTAGCAGCTCCTTATTGAGGGCATCTGCCTTCTCCTCTGCCTGAAACACAGAGTGGAGGCTGAGCAGAGGCTTCCCTGCTGTGCCTCCACCAGGACAGAGCCAAGAGTGCAGCCATTCCAGCCTTATTAAGGTTTGGTTCATTGGTAGTGAAAACAAGAAAACTTTCTTATAGAAATTATTTTTCTAAAACTTCCCATCTGCAATAGCAAAGCAGCAACAAACACATGAAAATTAATGACATGTACCACTATAC
The DNA here is from genome assembly GCA_013400915.1 of Pardalotus punctatus. Classification (NCBI taxonomy): domain Eukaryota; kingdom Metazoa; phylum Chordata; class Aves; order Passeriformes; family Pardalotidae; genus Pardalotus; species Pardalotus punctatus. Next base: position 72,641 of record VZTX01020275.1, read on the forward strand.
TCCAGCCCTCCAAAATGCCTCCCTGAATTCAGTGAGTAGTTTTAGCAAAACTGGAGTAGGGATTTCTCCAAAGAAATCCAATATCAGAAATAAGTTTCTTTTTCTTGTCCAGTCTGGAAGTCGACCAATACATTTTGAAGACAACCAAAGGCACAGAACAGCTCACAATGTGCAAGATCAATAAAGGACTACAACCAGCTCAGACCTAAGTTTAATCTGCAAACATTCAACCTTGCAATGAAAACAGAATTAATGAAAAAGGCCTCTAGAACGTTTAAAAATCCCCAGAACTCTATGACACTTCACAGTGGATGTGATACCATCCCAGAAAATACTGCATGAAAAAACTGAACTGCCAAAGCAAACTTAAGAGTCAGGCCCCTCTCTCCTTCCTCCTTAAAGGAAAGAAATGCCCCACCAAAAACCAACAATCCCTTTTCACTGCAGTTTTTTAAGCACAAAAATATATTGTTGAAAAATTTCAAGCTCTTTATAAACCACTAAAAACTCTGCAAAGCTAAGACATCTTTTCCTGTCTCATACACACAACAATGCACTTCCCAATAGGTGCATGGATTCTACATAAAAATAGATCAGTAACTCAGCTGATATATAACATCTTCAGAAAGTAGCTGTACCAATTCCCTTCAAAGGAAGAAAATCAAAAAGTGAATTTTAGTCCCTTAAAGTCCTGCTGATCCTTTAAAAGAGACGGCAAAGGCAAAGAGAACATCTTTTCATTATGGATGGGGTTTAAGCTGTTTTAAAGTTAAAGAACACTGGGATGTAGGAGCCCAGCAACAGCAGAAAAACGAAGCCTATTTTGTGGTCTAGTGAAAGGACATTAAGGAAATTCCTGTATTTCCAAATGCTTTCTTTTGATCTTTTCGGTTGCAGATTTCAGTCGTGCCACGCAGGTGTTAGAAAAGGTGTGTTAAACAATGTCCTTTGGTACTTTCCTTTCAGGACCTCAGGTTGGCAGAATGAAACTTATCATTTCGGGATCCAATTAGAAGAATTAATCGTGTCCTAAAGTAGGATCGAACCCACCTATCTCCTCCCAGGGGATAACCCAAATGCTGCCAACATAATTTACCATCTTTGAAGACAAGACTATTATATATCAAATGAAGCAAATAAATTTTGCTTAATTTCGTTCCTCTGCCAGCTCACCATTTAAAAAACCAATGTAAAAGTAAAATTATGTCACATACAAGCTCAAGCAGCCACAAACAACAGTTAAAAGCTGATAGAAAAAGCTTCTTCAGGACAATTTTTGCTGGAGTCCCACCCTCTGAGTGCCTGCTGGGCTGGTACCAGTGTGGAAGCTTCTGGAAGCTTCACTAATGAAGAGAAAAAGCCCAGGTAAGAGGACGTGAACATACCAATGTGCTGTGAAAACCTGCTTCTAGAACATACTTCTATGATTCACATTTTAACACCTAGGAGAAGGAGATGTAAGAAACCCAAAAGTCATAAACCAAACCTCATTAAGAGCAACATTCACCCATTGGCATCAACCTTTACTATGAATAGTTTTCCAACAGCAAGTTTCCAGGAGACCGTGGGAAACCTTAAATAGTCTGAGGCAGATACAGTGAAACGTTTTAAAGCCTGTCAGCTCCTGCACCGTAGAACTTCCAGAAGTCATTTTCCTTTGAGATTTCAGAAATGCACTTATCTTGGTACAGAACAAGAATGGCAAAACACGAGCACTTGAACTCTTCCCCTCATCTCCCCAAGCAGACAGGCTAAATGCTGTTCTAGCCTCCCCTGTGCTAGAAATGCCAGTACCTTTCTGTCTCTGCATGTCCTGGAAAAAAAAAGAAAAAGCACATCCTAATAACATCTCTCCACCTGAATATGTAAAGAAGGGAGTGGGACAGTGAGCTGAAAAAAAATTCCTGTCACACAAAGCAAACCTGAAGTTTCCTCTTGAGAGCTCTACTGATCTGGAAACAGCCCAGGATGAGTTCACACAGGCAAATTTCAACAAGCCAAATGGAAACCACAACAACATTTTCAGAGTTGCCTGAGGTACCTGAGAACCTGATCCATGCAGAGCCAGACAGACCCAGACTTTCAAGTTTATCAGGCACTTTGCAAAGCCTGTCTGCTACAAAATTGTATTCATAAAAATCCCAGGAAAACACAAGCCAGCATCCATGTTATGATCTCTGTGATGGTTCAAAGACTTGACATAGCTCCTACTAGACTTCTTTGGAGAAAAGAATGCAATTACTCAAGTACAGGCTCTCCTTTCCCTCCAGTTACTTGGTTCAGAGTAATGAGTATTTCAGCCACCAGTCCTGCTTCCCATGGAGCTCTGTCAGGCCTATACGTTAGCAGTGTGCAATAAGGACATGGAGGAAGGAGTCCTGTCCCACACCAAAAAACCCTCCATGTATCTCCTCCCCAAAACAGGAACAAGGAATTAGCCCTTGTCTGCCCTGGACAGCAAGGGGACATGTCTTACATTGTCCAAGTCCTTCCTCAGTGCAATCTTGCTGGTGACCAGCTCGTGGGCGAGGTCGTCGTTCTCCTGCTCCAGTCTCATGTTGGCTTCCTGCAGGCGCCGGTTCTCGCGCTGCGGGGACACGAGAGCGGCAGTCAGGGACGGCTCTGGCTCAGAGCTCGCCGGGCTTGCACACTAATGCCTCCCTGCAGAAGTTCCCCGGGGACTAAACTAGCCAGCCAGAGTGTAAATGTGAAATAAATACAGGATTCGCCTTGAGAAGAAACCAGGTATAAATAACTCTGCTCAGCCATTACTTGTTGAGCTACAGAAATGTTTTTGAAGCCTGCAGTAGTAGGGGTATCATTCTGTCATCAATACCTTCCCAGGTGCTTCCTACAAGTACGGCTTTTCTTGGCTCAAAATAGAATTTGCATGCTGGACACAGGTAAGAGAGGAGAATCCTGCAAAAAATACTCTGTTTTCTCCCTCCTGTTACAACTCCCAGCACATAGACAGATACTAAAGAAAGTTTACAGAAAACTTCTCTGATTAAAATACATAAATTTATTGTATATATGTCTGTGTGTGTGTGTGTTATTGTGGTATGTGTATGCATACACAACTTTACACGTGTACTTTATGCCTGTATTAAATTTATTTGATAAATAAAATATTTATAAAATTATATACTTACTGCAATATACCTCATTTGAAATTAGGAAGGAGTAAAGGCAGGATTATAATCATGGAAGGCAGAGTTAGAATCAGGCATTTCCTTTCTGTTCATGTCTTTTGGTGCAATCAGCACATTAAACAGGCTCTACTGAAATAGTTCTGTAAGCCCCAATAAAAATTCATACGATTCCTTCTTTTTGCACAGCTGGGCTTACAACAACCCCATCCCAATCAGCATTGCCAATACAGTGATATTCCCTTCACGTTCACGGAGCTCATTCCCCTGTCGCATCCACATTGGTCAGAAAACAAAACCAGCTCAAAAAAAAAGAGTCAAGGTAGCAACTTACTGTTTGTTAAACAAGGCTGGAGAAGGGAAGGCATTACCTCAAATCTTTCTATCGGATCCTCCTGTTGAGCTTGCTGCTCTCTCATGGTATGATATTCCTTTTCATATTTCTTCAGCTTCTTCTGGCTAATCTAAATTAAAGCAGCCCATTAGTTCCTGCCCAGAACATCGATAAAAGAACACAAGACACACAGGATTATGGAACAAGCTTCAGGCAACTCCTGCCTTCTACAAAGCACAGCTCATGGCTTCACCCAGTTCCGAGCGTCAAACCCTCAGGGGTGGTCAAAAACTTGGTTCCACTCAACAGAATGACAGCAGCCCCCTCCTCTTATCCTTCTGTGGAACACAGGGAAGGTTTCAAAAGGCACCCAGAGCATCCTGCCCCAGCTCCCCCTCGGTGCTGCACCCCTGCTGCTCCACACACTGCAGAGCTTCAGCAGAACGGAACCCCACGAGACGCGGTTCATTTTTGGACTGGCTGATGCCGAGGCTTCTTCAGCTGCTTTTTCAGCTGTAACATTTATCATCACACAGAACTATTTGGTTTACTTTACATGAGACTGTAAATGCCGAAAGGGCAAGTGCAGGCTCAGCTGACATTTCTGCCAGTGTCACTCAAGCTCAGCAGGAAACAGCCCCGTCCCCGAGCTGGGCAAGCAGCGGCACCGCGGTGGCACAAGTGCTCTGTCCTTGGCTCTGACACACACACCACCAGCAAAGCCACTCTCACAGGACCCCAGATCCCCCTTCTGTGTGAAGGGACAGAAAGGTGATGCTGATTTCAGTATTTTGTGCCCAGTGTTCAAGTCCTGCAGCCTTTCTCCTGGTGTCACCTGTGCCATGCATTACAATGGTTTAGCAACACAGACCATACCAAGATCACTGCGAGCATTTCACATGCAAATCACATGCATCTAAATGAAATCGCTGGCATTAAAAGTTGCAGCTAAACCTTTATTATCATCTCAGTAAACCAAATAAATTTAAAAGCTATGGCTATGATTTTCTCTTTAAAAACTCTTCTGAGAAACAGATTGAATTTTACAGGCATATATGACAGGCAGGATGGGAAATGTGTTTGGTTTCCCTTCAGTCTGTTTTTTTCACGGACAACAACCTTCCTTGGAAGGAGCTGCAGAAAGCTGGTGGCCAAGCTCCCTCTAGTGAGAGCTGACCAGAAACACGGCTCTGCTCTCAGGGGGACATTTCCTTGGAGATGCCAACCCATTTACCTGGAGTCAGTCCAACCACACCACAACTGCAGGAGTTATTCTTGCACCCCAGACACCCACCCAGAGAATTAACCCTTCACTGACAATGGAGCCAGTAACTTGAGGAGATTATTTCACTGCTCTGCCCCTGCTCAAACACTGCCCAAATTCTGGGGTTTCACACCCCAAGTCCCCTGCTGTGTAAAGTTAGATCTCAACAAGTGAGGCAGCCACCATGTGAGAGGAAAGCAAGGCAGGCACACCACTGTATTTTCACCTTCTACTTTTCAAGTGCATTAAGCCACTTTTGCCTTTTTTAGGCGAGCTTGAGCAGATCTGCCTTTGTCTCAAATTCTGGGCACTGGAGGCCTGGGGAAGTCAGCAGGGATTCTGGGTTTGCAGAAATGAACACTGATGTCCCACCATGGGAGGCAGCAGCAGCTCTGCTAACATTTGTTGCCCTGAGAGATTGTGAACTCCCACCCCTGGAAGCGTCCAAGGCCAGGCTGGACAGGGCTTGGAGCCACCTGGGACAGTGGAAGGTGTCCCTGTCCATGGCAGGGGGTGGAACAAGACAGGCTTTAAGGTCCCTTCCAATCCAAACCATTCTGGGATTCTATGACTTGATGGCACCATTGAGGAGTGACTTTAAGAACCCGGTGCTCTCTCCAGCTGATCACTTCCTGACCTCCTTTCCAGCAGAATGCTGTTCTAATCACAATGCCTTAGCCAGGCTACTTCTCCTTTCCCATAAATTATTTATTTTGACATCAGGCCCTTTTCTGCTCAAAGAAACACTTTCAAATACAGAGCTGGAGATTTCTACTGACAGCAAAGGACTTATATTTTAGGTCAAGGAAAGCAATTATGTGCAGCACTCCCATCAAGGATGTGATACAGAAGTGTTCTGTGCCCAGCCCTGCGGTGCTTCCTCCATAACCTCCCCCTTACTGCCCCCAAAGCACCCAGCACTCCAGGGAGCCGTGGGGAGCCTTGCCATGTCCATTCACAGACTGCTTGTGCCACTCCACACAGCACTGGGAACACAGGGAATTTCAGCACAGGGGCAAGAGGAACAAGTTGTCATTTGGAAATATAAAAGGCAAATGCACTCAGTTAGGATGATGCGAACCAGGTGCACGTGGAACATTTAATCTGTGGCTAGTGCTAAATGATTAGAGAGATAAAATAGCTTTATTCTTGATTATTCCATAATTTCTACACTAGTTTCATGCAAGATATGCTTGAACTCTGTGCAGAACACTGGTATCCACACTGCCACTGCACCAGTTTCACAAGATGCCTAGAATGCTACCATGCCAGGGAAGTCGTGCACATCCACACTGACACAAAGAGGACACTCTGAACAATGTCAGTGTATCTGACTCCAAATGAATCTCCATGATCACAACCAATGAAGCTGTGTTTGCCCTGGGACGAGGCACTGCGGGGCTGCAGCTGCACCAGGAGCCCCCAGCTCACCTTCATGTTGCAGGCCAGCTCCATCAGCTTCTTGGCGTTCTCCTCCGAGCGGTACCGCTTGGGCAGCTGCACACGGAAGAACTTCAGAGCCCCTTCAAAGTCAGTCAGCAACAAATCATCCTTGGTAGTCTGGAGACAAGGAAAGAAACACCAGAAAAAGCCAATTTTGTAGTTACTGAATTCCCAGAGACAATAAAGCAACAGCAGTTTTGGAAAGCTCCAGTAACATCACTGCTTCTCAACCTTCTGCAAAGAGTGTTTGTTTCTATTTCTGCAGCCTTCTATTCCACCCCCCAAAAAAAGCACTGTGCTGCACAGGACATGCCAGATTACAGCACATGTACCACAGGGAGTTAGCTTCTCAAAAAAAAATTGTATTTTTGTAACAGGCGTCTTAATTTTTATATGGTGCGTGATGATGCATAAACCACAGTGTGACATTGTATACTCACTTTTAACAATCCCAGTGCAACGTTGAAGATAACACTTATTCCCTGGAAAGAAAAAATAATGATAAAATAAATTAATTTCCCAGTATTTACAAGCCTGAATATGAATTTATTTGGTGGGTTTTGTTGTTTGTTTAGTTTCTGTGCAAAGGAGAACCAGGAAATACGAGTAACCAGGTTCTATTTAAATCAAAGGCACAAAGAGTGACTTTGCAAACAATTGGCAAAATATCTTTACTGGAGAGTCATTATAGAGAGCAAAACAATCAACAGTGGTTTTATTCCCTCCTTAACAGTCTGAAACTCTGAAATCATGTTGTGCATTTTATTTAATTTCCTAACAAGCAGCTGGTCAGCTCAAGATAATTTAATTTTCATACAGCAACTTCTAAAAACACTGATTCAAACACAGCAATATATACACCAATATATTAAATCGTGGTCTTCACAAACTGGGATAATTCATGTGATGAAAAAGAAAGTGACTCACTTTAGGGCAGAGGCCCATGGCACCAATTCTGCCCCTGCTCTTTGGAAGTGTTCTAATTATATTATGCAATTAAAAACCAACAGTTCTATAGTCAGGAGTAGCTCACACCTTCTTCAGGGGTCCCACTCATAATCATGACACAACGCTCATCTTATTTCGAGATCCTGCCTTTCTTCTTCCCACCAAGTTATTCTTTCACTATTACTTTAAAATGATGAAAAACCCCTTAAAACTTCCCAGTGAGCACATTTACTATTTATGAATTGAAAATGTGTTTCTAAACAAACAGAACAGATTTTCTCCATACCATCTGCTGCTTTCTATTCCACTGGCACATGGACAAAGCAAGCAGCAGACACAGGGAAAGGGCAAAAACATTGACCAGGAAGTCTGTGAATGCTGAAACCCTTCAGTCAAGGGAAGGCAGGAAATCAGCCACTTCACAGGAACAAGTGCAGATCCAAGGAAGAATGGATGCAGAAAGTTACCCAGCAAATCATTAAAGAACTCAAGGATGCTTCAGTACAAAATGGGATTTGTTCACTGATGTTAATAAGTGCGACTCTAATTACCCTGCTTACCCACATACCATCACATACACTGTTCCAAACATGACTGCAGACAATGTCTCAAGGTAAATAATTCTGCTCTCCAAATACATGCTGTGAAATATAGAGAGACTTCAAGTTTTCCAGGAGGAAGAACTCCAAGCTTGTTAGATTACCAGCATGAGAGTTACCTGGGCAATTTTATACACAATGGCCTCCATGCAATAATATTATAGGAAAAATAGAAGTTATCATTGTGTATAATATGACTTAAGAAGAGAGGAACCCACATATTTGTAAATCAGCTCTCATCCCGCTGTCCAGTCTTCTCACATAGATTCAACAGTGCCACAGGAAAAAGGCGATTATAATACTTTATATAGCTATTGATTCCTTATTTGTTTCTTTAGAATACTGAGAATCTTTTTCATTGCAGAAATGTAACACTTTACATAAAAATATCACACGCCTTGCTGAGAGAACATAGTAACAAGGACATGAACCAAGATAGTGACAAACCTCAAAAGCTGGGAGCTGTGCAAGTCTCCAGTTACAACACATACCTCACACAGGAGTAAGTCAATAATATGGAAGACCATGTAGAGCGGGAATTTTGCAGTGAACAGGGTCAGGAACCACTGGGAAGCGTACATGTGTGCTTCGAGGCTGATGTCCAGGAAGTGGTTATACAGATCAGGAATGTATTCCTAAGAGTTAAACACACAGAGGCACCCAAAGGTGATTTAGGCTACTTTGGAACTGTAGCTGAACCCCAAACACAAAAGGAAGATGAGCAGAGTGACAGGCAGTGCAGGGTGCTGCACCCAGCGGGCCTGGCAGGACATGGGCCTGGGGCCTCCTGAGGATGCCAAAGGCTTGTCCTGGGGCGGATGCCCAGCAGGGCCCCGGGATCTGCCCCCGCAGGGCCCTGGATCTGCCCCAGCAGGACCCTGGCATCTGCCCCAGCAGGGCCCCGGGCTCTGCCCCAGCAGGGCCCTGGATCTGCCCCAGCAGGACCCTGGCATCTGCCCCAGCAGGGCCCCGGGCTCTGCCCCAGCAGGGCCCTGGATCTGCCCCAGCAGGACCCTGGCATCTGCCCCAGCAGGGCCCCGGGCTCTGCCCCAGCAGGGCCCTGGATCTGCCCCAGCAGGACCCTGGCATCTGCCCCAGCAGGGCCCCGGGATCTGCCCCAGCAGGACCCTGGCATCTGCCCCAGCAGGGCCCCGGGATCTGCCCCAGCAGGGCCCTGGGATCTGCCCCAGCAGAACCCCGGGATCTGCCCCAGCAGGGCCTGGGATCTGCCCCAGCAGGACCCGGGATCTGCCCCAGCAGGACCCTGGCATCTGCCCCAGCAGGACCCTGGCATCTGCCCCAGCAGGACCCAGCAGGGGCCGTGCTGACCTGGCCAGGCCACCCAGAGCCGCTCCAGCTGTCAGGCACATCTGCCTTCCCATCCCTGCCAGCAGCACCGCCCTGCTCCCAAAAACCTCTGCTGAAACACCCGGCATGGTCTCACTCTCCATCCTCACTCCCAGGGGACAAACACCATCCGCCCCCCCAGACACAGCCAGAGCTCAACTGCACGCTCAGTCCGTTCACTCTCCCCGTGACAGCCCCCACCTGCATGAGGCGCTCCAGCTGATAGAACTTGCAGTGCAAATCTTCAAAGTTTTGTTTGAAAAGTTCCCTGAGTCCGTAATCAAACATGATTTTGACCAGAACACTGAAAGCTTGCTCCTCAGGCATCTGTGAGAGAGGAAAGTGGATTTAGCACCAAGCATTTAAACCTTTCACATCGGCTCAATCTGCCTGTACCTCCCTTTTCCCCGACTGAAAGGCTGAATTGCCACTACTTTTTAATCCAGTTTAAATGTAAACAAGAGCACTAACACACAAAATGAGGCTAAGTGTTGCAAATGGCATCTGAGTGGAATAAACCACCTCACTCACTCGACTGAAAATACCTCTTCCAGACATCATGACCAAAGCTGTTTCCTGGTGTCTTTGCTCCAAATCTTGTTAGAATCTGAATTTTACAGATTTTGACCAGCTAACCCTTAGTATTACTAGAGGATGTTAAACAGGAGCTTTCCCTTACTCTTAATGATGTATTTACTTTTTTCCATGACATTATTACATTTGATGTTTATTTATTAGATAACATGAGTAAGACAGAGCAGTAACTGCTAATAGAAGTTCCACATATCACAACTCTGCACTGGTTTGGGAAGGTTCAATGTCCCATTCCTGCCAAAAACTGAAGAAACACTCAAAGCTCATCAGTATTTTGACATTTTTCCCTGCCCTTAAGTTCAGTTTTTATATTTCGGTAGAAAAGTCTGACTTCAGGTCAATTGCTGGTTCCTATAAAGTACAGAACATCCATCTCAAGTATTCTATTATTAATCTGCAGATGGAGTTTATTAAAACAGAAAACTTTGCTGAAACATTCCAAACTGGTAGTGAAGGACTCACAGAAACTTAATTTCCTTTTCTGCAAAATTTGTTTTTATTATTTATTTTCCCTAGCAGCCACACTCCAAAGGCTAACTTCAAAGAGAATCAAATAAAAAGAAACTTATTTGAAATCTGGCTTTTTTTGCTTTTTTTTTTAAATGCATACATTATTCCCAGAAGCCACAAGTATTGTTAAAGAGAGAACTCTGGAATAACACATGGTTCAGGCTTGAGAGTGAATCTCTCAGATGCAAGGGACACATGACAATGAAAATCTAAAAGAAAGCACATCTGTTTCAGTAAAAGTGTTCAGTTCTCATAGCAGAAAGTGTTGCCCTTCTCAGTTTGATTCAGTGAGGAAATAAAGAATTTACTGCTCATCTAGGAAATATTTCAGATTACAGTTACAAAGACCTAAAAGGCTGTTATCATTAATCACTTGGCTTTTGTTTCACAAGAATGGAGTTTACAATCTCTTCTGTATCCTCCCCTGACTTTACAACAGTATGGAAAATCCTCCCCTGATGGCCAGACTTCCTCTTCCACCGAAAACTGCAGCGAACTCTTCACGCTCAGTCCCCTATGGCAGCAACAGCACTGAAAGCAGCTGGGGAAAAGAAATCTCAAAGCACTACAGGGCTGAGGAACTCTGCAGTTCCAACTACCCCTGCAACAGAAACACTGACAAAAAGCAGATGTTACTTTGAAACAGAACAGTCTATAAATACATAAATACAGATTTCTGATGTTCTTGTATTTCCCAAGCGTGAGTGAATCTAAAACTTTTGCTCCTGACAACCATAAATTTCTCTCCAGCTTCTGAACACACCAGCAATTAAAGGATATTACACTGGTGAGATCACTTCTATCAACAGCAATTAAGTTTAAAAAAGCATAATACAGTTTCTTTTAAAAATATGAAGGTATTATTGTATCCTTCCCTAACCTCTCAAACCAAGAAGCACAAAGACCTACAGGACAACAGCCCACAGGGAGCACAGCCTGCACAGAGACCGAATGAACTGATGTGCATTCAACGTCCTGAACACTCCTGTGTACACAGGACATGGCAAACACCCTCTGTATTTCTGACTGATTCCAACAGAAACATCTTATAAAAAGCTTAAATCTGACTGTGAAAGCCTGTGACAAAAACATTTACAGTGCTGCCTTATGCACAAATTCCATATCTACTATCGCTCATGAGTACAAGCCTGAATGGAAAGGTCCTAGAAGAGGAACACAGGAACATGAACACTGAGTCCTTACAAAGTAACTTCCCACAGTAAGTTTTAAACAATGTACTCTTCCCTGCCTCAAATCACTTTATCACTGACCAACATATAAGTGGATGTGTGCCCTGCAACCCTATTAGTTCAGAAGTCTGCTCTAGACAAGTTGAGCAATATTTAACCTTAAAACAACTGAAGGTAAATGCAGCACTTACATGTAATAGCAGCACAGCAGCAAGAAACGACTGGCCTTGGCAGTAGCCAATCTCTTCATCATACACAGAGTAGGCCTAAAAGAAGAATTGAGACTTTACTTGTATCTGTGCCGAGCTACAAACACAAACAGAACAGAACAGTGCACTGAACACAGCTCCATCCAACGTTCACACATGGCGTGCAGCCGTTGCCATTCTAACAAAGGGAAAACTGCATGAGAACCCAACTGGGATACACAGAGGCAGTGGCTGCTTACAGCAGGGCACCAAGGTTGCTGCAGCCTATTAAACCACTTATCTGAGTGCTTTTATCCCCAAACAGGTGCCACAGGGACATCAGGAAGAGGGACAAGTACTAGGAGTTCAGAAGAAAGTGCTGGAAGCTTACACCACTCCAGCTGAAACACCCGAATACAATGAGCTGTCCATTTTTGCTGATTTCTTCCGTTTAATAATCAGCTTCAGCGTATGCCTATGGCTTTGTAACATTTATGGAGGTATGTAGTCATCTCCAGTTACGCAATTTGTCCAGCTCGATCCAGGCTGACAGGTGGGGAATGATGTGAAGTCTTTGCACCAAGCACTGCAGTGCTGAGGAATCCAGAAGGGCTTTAGGTCTCGTGTGTGAATAACCACAACCAGCCCGACAGCGACAGCGCCCGAGCCTCCTGCCAGAGGCTGTGTCCATGACAGACAGCAGTAACACATCCCCCTTCTTCTGAGCCAACAGTCACATTGCTGGTGATGTTGAATACAAGTTACCAGAACCAGCCCAGAAGAACTGAAAGAATACCTTGCATATTTTGTACAGGGAGTCCTGGCCATCTCCCCCAGTATCTTTAAAATAATCATGAGCAGGGAACGTTCGATTGATGTCTCGGGTGATGGCACTGTCTTGTGGAGACTCCTATTAGAAACAGAAAATATTATGCAAATTAAAGCACATCAAAAGAATAAAAATTACAATATGCTAGGACTGCGATTTGGGAGATTAGCACTGGGTTCTGTGCAGTGTTCTAAATCTAACAAAATCTAGTGTACCCCAGCAGAGCAGGCTGCCTGCAGGCTGGCAGCTCCAGACCACAAGCTGGGACGGATTTGGGTACCTCAGCATATCCAGGGAGGTCAGAGAGTGGCAGAAGGAGCAGACACAAACACACACACACAAACACACTCGTGTTCCAGGCCAGGGCAGTGCAGATGCCCCATCCCTCAGAGACCCCTGAATGCCAGCACTGCCAGGCTCATTCCTGTCATCTCCCAACTGCAGCACCACAGTCAGCTGGAGCAGCAGCTGTCCCAAATGCCGTGCCTGCGGCTCATCTCGAGGAACCACTCCTCATCCCCTCCTCAGAACTCAGCTAGGGAAAACAGATGAGTATGAGCCCTAGAGTGTCATACAGGAAAACATGAGGGAATGCAGGGACAGCTCATCCCACATGAGCTGGGATTTCAGCACGAGGAAGATGGAACTTTGCTCTCTACATCACCCCGATGCCATCAGTTTCTGATGCTCTGGACATTTGGAAAGCTGAACAGTAACAAAAAGGGGTTTAATCTATCCAAATAACCCCTGTTTCTGTTGGGCAAATGGAAAAAGGTTAGAAGTAAAAGATAAGTAAAAAAGTACACGATGTAATCAGGGTAAAGAACATTCAATACAGCTTGCAGCTCTGTTTCTTCACACAATGATTTTTCAAACAACAACAACAACAAAATTATCACAGTGTGCTTCATTTTCTCTTCTGATTTTAATCCAAGGTTAATGCTCCTCTCTGGGGCTTAACACAGACATTTCATTAGGAAAGCATTATGCTGCTATTAGAATCAAGACCAGATTGTTTTGGAAATTATATCAAAAGTACTGTTCAGCATTCCAATTTGATAATAATTAACACACAAGAGGTCTGTCTCATTATAAGGAAATCAGAAACAAACAAAATCCAATGCTCAATAAATTTCATATAAATATACACCTTTTAAGTCAAAGACAATTATGCTAATGGCTGGCTATCAACTTTGGCTCATTCTGCAAGCAGGGAAAGCCAAAGCTCAGAAACAATTCTGAAAACTTTAAATGTGCATACAGACAGACTAAGTGATAACTTTGAGTTTCTTACAAGTTTGTAAGACTGAATTCCAGCGCAGTCACTCCCAGGAGCACAGGTTCTGGCCACTGCCAGCAGCATCTGTGCTACCACACAAGTGGGTTTGCTGAGAGTCACCCGAGCTCTGCTGCAATGGCAAAATAATCTCAAATCCACTTGCCTTTTAATCCACTTATTTAACAGCAGAGACCAAAGCATCTGGTTGGAAACTCTTAAGAGAGGATTCTCAAACAAATCACTCATTATGGCTGAACAGAACTAATTAGTGGCCTCTCTGGCTTTGCGTGACTTGGTCAGCACTTGACTCCTGTGTCTCAGTACAATTCCTCAAGCAATCTAATGTGAGTTCCTGCAGCTGAAACACAGCTTGGGGAGAGAAAAATCAACGGAAATGATAAGGTTTAAAAAATGTTTTTCAAACCATGGCTTTGAAATCTCCCCATTAGTACAAACTGCTGCAATCCAAGCATTGTGTAACCTTTTCTTTACTCCTATTTTTATACCTTGCTGTGAGAATTGGCTCAATGGGCAATTTCTCATGCTTTCAGGGGACTGGGAACTGAAGGAAACCCTTCTGAACCCACACCCTTCACAAACTGGGACTGAAAAATAGAAAGCTAAGAATGACAGGAAGAAAAAGAAACTAATAAAGAAAACAGAGTGGAAACCAGCCATGAGAACTGAGGCAAGTGTAGTAAAGATTAAAATTCTCGTAACAGTTTGCTTCTCTGAAGGAAAGTAGGAAAATGTAGGTGCTCAGACTCAGAATATGCCCTTCCTCCCCCTTTCACACACTTTAAAATATTAGGGGAGTTATATCAAAACCTTCCTCTCCAGTTGATTTAAACAGAAACTACGTGAGTAATTATGGAAACCAGGATGCAGTCCAGCTGGGAAAAGCCCATTTATTCTGTCAGGCTGTATATAAAAGCACATTGGTTCCCACCTCCTAAACCTGATACATTTAAAAGACATTTTCCATGCATTTTCAGGATCTTGCAGGGAACATCCCAGGATGTGCAAACCATGTCATGCAGTTACAGCCTTGATCAACATATTCAGACTGAGACTTTTACTTTAGAAGCTTTTTCTGTAGCTTAAGGCAGAATTAAAGACATGGAAGAGCTGGAGTTCCATCTTCCTGGGGCTGATCTACTTGCAGGTTTGTTCCTCCTAATCCCCTCCATAAACCCAAGAGGATGAAGAAGCAGCAGCAAAGAATTGCTAAAGGACAAGATTTGTGATGAAAATAAATGAAATAAGAACCCCCCAGAGAACAGAGGCAGCTGCCTGCTGGAAATGGCTCATCACCCAAAGATCAGCTCCTGTCACACCAGGCTCCTGGAGAAAATCCCATGGGGGGATAAAACAAACCTCGACCTGGACACAGACTGGCTGAACCAAACTTCAGGTTCCTCCTCCCCCAACCTCCAGAGTGATTCCAAACGTGGAATTTTGCTCACTGGGTGAGTTACCTGACACACCCACCACAAACCCAAACTGCCTTTACTCTTGCCACAACGGATCCATTTCCACATTCCAGTTATTCCTTAGGAAGGTCCCACTGACTGCAAGAATTCTGTCACACGGTCAGAGATTACTGTGGGAAGGGTCTGGAGTCTGAGTCCCCCGGCGGAATTTTCCTTGCTTTGCCCAGGGTGGGATGAGCACGTGGTGTGTTGCTGCAAGGCATGGACAAGCCACCCTGGCGTGCACCAAGCCAGGGACACATTCCAGCACACCCAACAAGCAGGGAGAGCCAAAATTCTCTGCAGCTTTCATGGGCAGCACCAGCAAGGGTAATACTACGTCATGGGGATAAGTTATTTTGAGCAGATCTGTACATTTGAAGTACATTCAGAAATATCAAATGGCCTTTTGACAGCTATTTTCAATGTTAGCAGGATCCTGTGCCACCACGTCTATTCTGCAGGCTGATGGCATTCCCATAACTACTTTTATTATGCAATATTTACATTCATTTTTACACAGAGGGCGTTTCCTGCATTTGTCTTTGCCCAAACCACTGGAGAAGGTTTTGGGAAGAGGAATTACACCTGTTACTGCGACCTTAAGGAAGTGACACAAACCACACTGTCAGAGTAATGCACTTGTTAACTTCCCACAAGGAATGCTGCCACAGAATGTGTTACCTGGAGCCAGCACTTACCAGGAACACTCACAGATAAAGAGTATCTATGGGAAAAAACTGAATAATTTAGACAAATTTGGACTGGTTAGACACTGCAATTGGATACAATAGTGCATTGATACAGCATAGTTTCAGGCCAAATATGGCAATATAGTGCAATTCTAAAAATAAAAGTGAATCCCTTGTGATATCCAGCCCTTTCGCTCTGTTCGTTTCCTTTTAGGGCTCAAGTTTCCCACAGGAAAATTAAAGTGCGGAGTTTGCCTACAGTGCCCTGCAGCATGTATGGATAAAGCATAAACAAACCACCCTGGAAGGTTCTCCTGCTCCTGCACTTACTACAGACTATCCAGAGCAATCAGGATGAGGGAAAAAGTCCCACCCAGTGCCAAGAACACACCTTTGGCAGCACAGTTACAGAAAAGGCATCCGAGACAAGCCGTGAAAACGTGTGACGTATCATTTATTTCTTAAATGTATTTATGATCCATTCAGACCTTTCAAATAAAGTGTACAAGTGCATTTCAGAATAAAAAACTACACTCTTCACACAGCTCTGTAGAACACTACATTTCATCAAGAAACTTGAAGCAAAAACTTCCTATTAAACCACCCATGCATCCTTTGGCTACAATAATATCACTGATCAACAAGTACTGCTAGTCAATTCCGAGTTTCCCTTTAAAGAGAAGGAGCATCCTAAAATATGCCACCCCTTCCAGAGACCTCTCTTTAAAGAGAGAATATTAAATAAATTAGCTAGGCTTTTAGGCAAAACAGTAAGGCTACTTAGTACTGTTGATGCATGATCCATATATTTGGAGAACAGGCAATCCCAGGCTATGTGAAATGCGTCAACAGCCCTTGAAATTTTAGTAGTATCAAGATTACATCAATCCAGAACAAATGGCAGACAAAAATGTAACCAGTGGAACAATCACTGAAAAATGTGCAGTTTCTCGTAGGATGGGAAGTGCTGATAAGAGATTTGAAAAGTGTTTATAAAATCCGCTAAGAACCACATTGACATTCTTAAAATTACATATTGTACAAAGCCCTAAACTCTGTGAGTGTACAACCACTGCCGTGTTAAACTGCTTGTCTGGGGATACGTATACACACATATGTAAAATACACAGATATACTTATTAGAAAGCAACCAATTTAACGTGGCAGTGACTGTACAACTGCACAGCACACAAATATATATATGTATGTACATCTAGAGCAAAAAGGAAACAAGCCAAGAGATGTATGACACAGCTGGGGTACACACCATCTCAAAGGGAATAATACATTTCTTTGAGTTTTAATAGCTCATAGCAAAATTACCTCTTGGAAATAATTATGCAAAGATTTAGAATCAGATATTTACATGCTTCCGATTTATCTAGTTCCATTTAATAATTAAAAATATGCAAGTATTATTTTAAATCAGTAACATTTGTCGTTTTTGGCTCAACTGTAGTTTTTCTTATTATTAGTCATAGTTGAAAAAGCAGCTACAGAAATGTCTATTAAAACAATGGGGTGGAAGAACCCCTCTCCCCTGCATTTTAACAACAGTTCTGAGTTGGCACAAAACAGGTAATTCTGGAGCCCCAACATTAACTCTTCCTCAGCTGCCTTGTGCATGAAAAGCCGAGCAGAGGCAGCAGAGCTGAGAACACGAGGAGCAGCCCCTGACACCGACAGTCCCCAAACCAGCACCAGAGAGTGCCGAGGCTCAGACTGCCTCTAATTCACCTGTTTGCTTTTCTAATCTGCTTTGGTGCAGGTTTCTCCCTAGTTCTTCCTAGCAGGGGTTTCACACTCACAGCTCTTTCTCATCTTTGAATACAAAACAATTTCCAGCATTAAAAGGTGCACGAAGTTCTTACAAACACACACATACACATTCTCACTTGTGATTTTATCTGCTCTTGGCCTTTTCACTGACATTAGGGAAGAAACTACCAGTTGGAACACTACTTGTGTAAGGAGCTGGATTGTCTCCCAAACAAAACTCCACATAAGGACCTCTGACTGTGTCAGAACTCCACAGAACACACCAGAAAAACCCCACTGGGGGCTCCTGCTGTAGCAGGTACTGTGAGAGGTGCAAGGAGACAGGCAGGACACGAGGAAAAAACGAGCATCACAGAGCCATGGAGTGGTTTGGCTGGGAATGGACCTTAAAACTCATCCAGTTCCACGCCCTGCCATGGCAGGGACACCTCCCACCATCCCAGGCTGCTCCAAGCCCCGTCCAGCCTGGCCTTGGACACTTCCAGGGATCCAGGGGCACCCACAACCTCTCTGGGCAACAGAGAGGCTTTAAAGTAAGATCACTCCACTGTATTTCGTTCAGCAAAGCAACCTAAAAGCACATGCACGCACAGCCTCCCCATGCTCGTGGTTTAATTGTAAACAGCATGTGAAAAAAACAATTTAAAAAGGTACGAATACAATTTTGAAATCCCTGAAGAAAAGACATACCCACGAGTATTAAGAACAGTAAAAAAGCTCATCATTAGCAATTGCAAACGTGTTTCCATCCTGTTGCATTCATTAGAGGAATACAAAATTGAATCTAGTGTTTACATGCTAGAATTACAATAGAAACTAGATTTCAAAGGTTACATATGGAGAGAAATGTATCAGCATAGGAACTTGCAAAAGACTGTGCTGTACAGCATTTCTAAAGACATGAGTCTGTCAAGACAATACAATGATTGCAAATCCTTTCAGACAGTTCAAAAGCGTGGCTGGAGGTAATGCTGCTTTCTGTTCTCTGAAAGGATTAACTGCACCAGTATTTTTAGTAGGTTTTAATGACAATTTAACCTCAAGAAATACCTAACCCCTCAAAAACTGAGGTGATCAGAAACATACAGGTACCTTACAGCCCTCAGGTTTTATTTCTTTGTACACTAAACATCAATTCATTTGACAGCATCTACAGAAAACGTTTTAAAAAATGTTTTTATGAAATATTTTTAATACTCAGTAATGCTAATATTTAAAAATACTTCACAGTGTGGTACTAATGTAACTTCATAAAACAAGCAACTTGAGTTCGCTAAAGCTCAAAGCCTTACGTTATATTAAAATAGTCCAAAGATTCCACACACACACACAGAATCACTAGCACTACAAATATACCTAAGCCACTTTAGTGCAAAGTCTGGTTTTGCTTCCCCTGACAAATCCCTCTATATTCCTGCCAGCATATTAAAATGTCATCCTTTACTAATCTAATTATTGATTTTCAAGGATTCATTTACAGTTGAAATCCCAGAAGAACTTTTTTCAATTTACCATAAAAGTAATGACTTGGTTTATTAAGCATTTGATTGCTCGATTCACGTGGTCTGTGTAACACTGAGAATGACTCGCATATGCACAGCAAGACTTGAGTTCATCTTCATGAGGAGCCACTCGAATTTATTTCACCTTTTAACAAAAGGATCTCCAGTAATGACCATCAGAGAGAAGCCAAAGCTTTGAATGACAGAATTGCTGTCCTCGTCGTACAAATTCAAATAAACAGAAGTCAGAACAGAAAGTGTGGACTCCCTGCTCTGTTCAAGCCCCCCGTGCTGCCCCTCAGGCAGGTGGAACACCCCCAGTCACTCCCTTCTGTCCAAACACGGGTGTCAATCGAAACCCCACTCTAAACCATCTCATGCAATGTCCATCCACTCAGCATTTCTAAAAACTTCTCAGCAAATAAAGCCACTGGTTCTCAGCCCACGGACAGCTCTGTCCCACTGGGCTCTGGGGTCTCCTGGTCTCCCCTGGAGCAGAGCCTGCACATCCTTTGCTCAGCTCAGGGACTGTGACACTCCCCCAAAACAGCTTCGGGACAAAACAAAGACAAGTTAACAACTTCTGTTTCTCAGCTGAAACAACCACAAAATCACCAATCAGAGGATCAGTTCTGACTGCATAGATTGCTGAAGGACATCTGAGGCTGTAAAAAACCAACCTGGACCAGGGCACAGGAATACCCCTTCTGTTAACATTTTCATTAATTGCTAAAGCTGAAGAGATGCAGATGGGATATGGGTGAGACCCACGAAGCCCTTCATTTGCAGCCACCACTGAATGCCTGCAGAGCTGACACAGACTGGGGCTTGTTTTCCACTCTGCAACGGGAGTAAGAGCTGACAGGTGACAGAACTCAGTATTGCGTGGAGAACCATCAGCATAGCTGCCTCCATAAGCAAACATTTCATCTGTCTAGAGAACAATGTCACAGGAAAAAACCTGAAAAGCTGACCAAACAAACTATATCCCGTCAGATTAATTCCCTGTGGCTGAACACCTCAGACAGACAACCATGACACAGACTGACATTACCTGAGCTCACACGAGGGCTGATCACCACCCCAGGTCTGCAGGGAATCCCTGGGGGGTGTGGCAGACCCCAGGCTCAGAGGAGCTGCCTCCAGGGAGCAGCAAAGCAAAAGCAAGAAGGTTAAATTCCGTATTTTAAAGAAGTGTGTATGGTAAAGAGCATGACCCACATGAAATACTCCATTGTTTTGACCGACCTCCAGCAGGTTTCCTCTCTTTGTTTCCATCGGCCACAACTTTCAGTTTCTTTCTCCAAATACAACTGCACCTGGTGCTACACTTACGTGTAGGAAGGACCTTGATCATCCCAGCACTTGGGAACAGCACGATAAATAAAATAAACCTGCACAATGGGTTTGCATGCTGAATGTTTCCATCTCGTATCACCATCCAGGCCTTGGAAGTTCTTTTTTCAGAACAGACAAACTGAAATTTAGGATTCTCACACATAAAGCTTTTATATGAGCAGGACGGAGCAATGCCATTGGGAATTCTTTGTCTCTTGCATTTCTCGTTGCCTCAGTACTTTGTACCCCTTTCTTCCTGTCAAAGACTTGTGACAAATATCCAAGACTGCCCCTTGGCACTATGACACTGAGCCATGTCAGAATTCCAAGTAGTAGAAATATATTTCTGAGTGATGAGAAGCTTAAAAACAAGCACAAACTCCCCAACGACAAATAGAGACTGTAGAAACTGGTAATATTTAATTTTAAAAAATTAACAGTAGAAAACAGCGAAACTTTTGTTCCACGCAGAAGACTGCTGTTGAGTTTAAAAATACTGTCACTTGATTGAGATCATAAAAAAATTAGTACTTCACAGATATTATCCCAGTCTATTTGGAAAATGACAACATAATCACAACCTAAACTTCCAGTAATCTTAAAAGAAAAAAAAAAATACTTCTACATGAAGCAAATTACCACCTTCTGAGAAACTGTGAGTTTAGAAATCCTTCCCATGGCACTAAAAAAAACCACTGAACTGTATCCTGCAAATTGAACCTTCCAGTAGTTTAATTTGAAAGTGAGGCAGATAACTCTAATAAAAAATAAATTTATTGTCTGAGATGGAACTTCAGAATTAGTTCATTTAATCATATCACAACCCGATTTTTATGAAGATGCAATTTGATTTCTGTCCTCTCCTCAGCACAGCATTTATCTGGGCAATGCTCTCAACACTGATTTCCAAAGCACCCAGACACAAACAGAGCCAGCAGAGGATTCGTTTCAGATGTGCAAGGATGAAAATGACTCAACTGCAAATTTTCTGCCTGACCATTCCTAGCATGGATTGTGATGGGAAGGACCCCTGTGCCTGCGCTGGTTGCATGACAAAAGGTGTTCAGTGCACTGCTGAGAAACAAAGTAATGTTTGCAAAATTGTTTCTCACACCCTTGCACAGCAAACAGAATTCATCACCTGTAATTTCACTGAAGACAACAGACTCAAGTGTTATAAATATTTAAAACATCTAAACACATACAAACCTACACCAACATTAAATTAACTTAAAGGAAAAAAAAGTAATTAAAATTTTTAAAATATCAATAAATTAACATAGACAAAAAGAGGAACATTTGACACTAAAACTAAGCTACTGAGGCAACACTAAAGTGCCTGTAAAGTGGATGAAACTTGAATGCATCAATTGGCTGCAACTCCATCCTCATCTCTTGGAGACTTCCAGATTCTGATTTTCACCTCTTACAGAAAATGTCTTAGCTGAGGAAGACTTGGAGATGAGTAAGGCAACTGAAAACAGCCTGGCTGTCAGGAATGTTAGAACTGAACCTTCGCTGCAAAGCAGCAACAGCTGCAAGAGCGCATCTGCATCTGGAACAGCCACCACACTCCAATGCAATTCCAGGCTCAGGGCTGAAGTAGCAACTGCTTCAGCTCCAGTTAAATCTCTGTGCCATGATTTAGACCCCTTTCTAATTTCAAAAACCTTCCAAATTCTCAAAAGCTAGCACACAATGCTCCTATTTAAACCCTCTATTTAGCCATAAAAAAACTCAAAAGCAACAGTCTTTGCTCTCCAGCTTCCACTTAAACCTGAAACTGCCATTTCTAGGGTTTTAGGCCCCAGCAGATTCCTCTTCTATTAAGTTTAATCAAATGCTATTTCAATGATACACTGCATCACTTCAAAGACTTGGAAATGTTAGATAAGGTGAAGAGTCAGAGAAAAGCTACTGGGAGTTTACCTGAGAGGCTGTTCCAAAAATACCACACACATACACTTTGATATCAGTGACTAAAGCCCTTGAATTGTTCCCCAAAGCCCACCTTTGCCATAATACCCACAGACTGCCTGAGAACAATTAGCCACGATGTGCTGTGAGCTTATTATACCACTTATTTTACAACTGAGTCACTACACCCCTGTGCTCCCCCCACGGCTCTCTGTCTAACCAAAATTCCGACCGGGAGGGCTGTGCAGAGCAAATCACCCCGGGCTGTCTGGGGGATCCAGCACAAACCTCAGCTCCACACTGCTCTTTACTACAAAGAGAACAAGAAATGGTGGTGTGAAGGCAGCAGGGTTTAGACAACCTGTGTTCCTAAGATTCCCCATGAACTGAGGAGGACATTTATCTTGAGAGGTTTGGAGTAGGGATGAGCCACGCTAGAAGCACACCAAGGTACCACTTGAATGCTTTGCCCCGGGGTCCTCCCAGAGGAGGCAGCAGCAGCAGGGGGTTCTGCCCCATCCTCCCCGAACAGGTACACACATCCAGGAGAGGAACTCCAGTGTACCAGCACTGCGTGCTGACAAATACATGCCACGCCAGGAATGCTTCATTCTGCTGCTGTCTCTCTCCTTCCCTGTTTCCTCACCGGCAGCCCCAGGAGACTGCACTGGAGCAAATGTGGATGGGCAGCAGGGCCGGGCTGTAGCAATCGTGGCATGTGATGGGGCAGAGACACAAGCTGGTATCCTCCAGGGCAAGGCACAGACAGCAGAGGCCAGGGCTCACAGCAAAGCAGAGAGGAGGGGGGAGTTTGCAGGAGGGACAAGGCAGAGTATTAAAAATATGATCTTGATCTAGAACAACACAGACCTGAAACCACTGAACAAAAATACAGTCTTCCCTTTGGCCAAGAGAATTACCCCAATTCTAAAAATATCACATTATTTTTCCCTATCCTTTTTTCATTCCCACTGTGACTAAGAGCACACAGCAGCTGTACCAGAGGAGCTCAGGGAATTCCCCACTCAGCAGCCCGAGGCAGTGACGGGAAGCACAAGGAGGGACACGGAGGGTGGATGGTCGGGGGCACAGCCTGCTCTCAGGGCAGGACAGACAGAGGGACAGCCTGCACCAGGGACACGGTGACAGACTGCAATCCACCACTACAGGAATACTTGCTTCACTTTCATTTCCAAAATGGCATCCATAAAAAGACAAGAATATTCTTTAGGATAAACTCAACAATTTGAGGGCCATTCTGCCTTCTTAACAGCATGACAGTACTCAAAACATTTAATCCAGGCTAGCTGGAACAAGCTGTGGTCAATGAGATTTGGTTTCTCAGATATTGCCTTTGTCTGACCAGTTAGATACGCTTTTGCCAACAGGATTTAGCTCCTGCTATATTTGAACCATCTTTAATCCCATGAAGGCTAAAGAAAAATGTCTCTGATTTAGCTCTGTGCACTTATGAATAACTCAAATACTACAGTTAAATTTACAACATAGTTCCCTTAGCTGTTTAGAAGACAATTGTTTTCTTTCCTTTCCCCTTAAGTTCCAGTATGTAAAATATCAGAAGAATTTAGATTAAAAAAAAAAAAAAAAAGGGACATGTTATTTTTAAAGTTGTTCTTGAGAAAATTTCCACATACAAACCCGTGGCACTTCTCCACCGGTTTGAGAATAATTTTCACATGTTGGCATCATCCTTGAGCAGCTGCCACAACTCTGGTATCATAAAGCAACACGTATTTTCTCTTAGCTTATCAAAACACATTTTATTTAACTGCTAAATTTGGTCTGATCCAAGTTTTTCTTCTTACTTCACAACAAACAGGAAAACGCAGATGCCGCGCTCTGATCCAAACATGCATCCTACCAGGGAAACAGGGCACGGAAGCCAGGTCGGCCCTACGAGTGCGTCTGCCCAGACCACACCGCTGTACTCACGGCTCATTACCACTGAGTTCACACTGAAATGTTCACGTTGTTCACTCCTGTTCTACAAGTCCTGTCTAGGTAGCACTGAAAAATAAATTGTTTGGCCCCTTCTGTTCTGACGCTGGAACGTTGTGTTAATATACTTTGGCATATATTAAAAAATCCCTGTAATATACCATAGACTGTGACATTTCCACTTCAGATCTATCATTTACATGTGAAGCACGAATCGCCAAAGAACCCAGTAAAGCTGTAAGAAAGACTACATTTTGCCGAAGCTCTCAGACACCCACTCCATTCAGTCACACCAGCTGGAGAGGTAAGTGTCAAGATACAGCTTTATTCTTTAAAATGAATGTGGAGGTGAAACTCCACAGCCTCCTCCACAGCAATCATTTTTTAAAGTGAAACCACAACGATATGTGCTCCTGATTCTTCTATGTCAGCAGCATTTCTCAGAAACCTTTTTGCAAATCTGGACAGCTTAAAATCGTATCTAAGTTATTTTGCAATCTACGCAATTGTCCCTGCACTCCCCAGTCCAGCTGACAGGCATCCTAGACATGACATCCATTGGAAGATCTTTTGCTCCTAGAGGTAGAGGAGTCCTTAGCTACCCTCTGTCTAGCACACGAGGCACAGATGGCCCCCGAGAGACGCTTCAGCCCCTTCTGAAAGACACTGTTGGAGAGACTGTAAATGACACAGTTGCAGAAACTGTTGCTAATGGCAAGCCAAGTGGTCAAGAAGGACGCGACGCGGTTACTATAGACATTGGAGCTCTCCAGCAGAAAATAGATGATGTAGGGCAACCACAGGATGTAGAAGACACTGGTGATGCGGAAGAGAACCATGGCATAGCGCTTGTCCGGGCAGGGCTGGGCCTCCCCAGCCTCCCCATCCTGCGAGCTGAAGCGCACCCGCCGCTCGTTGATCTCCTTGGTGTGCTGCTGGCAGATGCGGAAGATGTTGAAGTAAGTGAAGCAGACGATGAAAGCGGCTGGGGCGTAGAGCATCACCACAATGAAGAGGGTGAAATAGGGATCGGTGTCCCAGGAATTGGCGCACCACTGGAATACATCCCCGTGATATCCAGGCTTTCCCCAGTGAAAGGAGGGTAAGAAGACCAGGCAGGAGTAGAGCCAAATGGTCAATATGCAGATTCGCAGCCTCCACGGGGTAACCAGCGTGTTGTAGGTCAGCGGCTTCGTGATGGCAATGTATCTGTCAATGCTGATGCAGGCCAGAGAGGCCATGGAGACGCTCTTCAGCACTGATACCACATAACCAAAGATTTGGCAAACCAAGGACTCACTTAAAACAATAGGATAGTGCAGCAGAGACAAAGAAGGCACCAGACAGCTCACGCCCACCAGGAGGTCAGCATACGCCATAGTCTGGATGAAGTAGCTGGTGGTGTGGTGGTTCAGCAGAGGTGCACAGTGAAAGACAAATATCACAATAATGTTGCCCGAAATAATCAGCACCATGAGGAACACAATAATAACCACTTCCAGGAGGCAAAAATTGATGGTCTCCAAATAGCTAATGGCCAGGAGACAGAAGGGCCGGCCACTCTGGTTGCCAACCAAAGAGGAGTTCATCTTGAGCACTGCAGTGATCTCTACTTCATGCTCCTGCCTGCTGCCTGCAGCCACTCCAGGCAGCTGCTGTCATTGCGGCTGGTGCTGTGTGTGCAGCAATGTCAAAACCGGAGCTCCAGTCCCCAGGGCTGCTCCAGATGCTGCTGCTGTGCATTGTCTGCAGCACAATTCCCCTTTAAATCCGGCTCCCCGCCGCTGCCCGTGCACCGGGACCCAGCGGCAGGCATGTCAGCAACTTCCCCGGCACAGGGAGAGGGCTGATACTGATGCCCTCCTGGGTGGGCTGCCGCGCCGAGGAGGGATGAGGGGCTGGGGGAAGAGGGAGAGGAACCTTCACCGAGTCAGGACGAGAGTCCTCCCGAAGGCTGACAGAGAGAAGGGGAAAGTGTTTTACAGAACCGCCTCTCCCCCGCGCTCCCCCCTCCGCCGCCCCCCTCCTTCCCCACGCCCTGCTCGGCGCTCCCCGCCGGCCCCGGCTCCAGCCCCGTTCCCTCCCCACGCCCGGCCGGCGGCAGCGGGAGGCGATGCCGCCCCCCGGAGCCCCGGCAGCCGGGCGGGGGGATGCGCGGCGCCCAGGGCGGGGGTCCAGCCCTTCTCCG